>BGPR01000054.1:1612065-1777133 GCA_013235015.1 Araneus ventricosus | reverse complement strand
TTTTTAACATCTGATATAGAAATGAGACCTCATGTTCCTACGAGATGTTGAAAAGAATTCAGAAATATTAGTTATTGGCTGCTAAAAATTGAGTATTTTCTTCATCTTTGAAATTTCTAAGAACTGAGATAGGTGGTGTTGCTTGTTAAGTGACGATATATTATTTGATGCTAAATAGAGAGGCGATAAAAATCCATTTTTGAAAATTTTATCAAAATGGGTACTTTTAGTTTTATTCCACATATTATTCTGCACTAAAAACAATTAGTAATACCGAGAAATGAAGAATTTCCAAAGAAACTCGAGGTTTGATATTGTATATAAATTAATTTGACTTCTGAAAAAATCAGCTTGCTAACTTTTTTAAAATTCATTCCAAAACAGTCTTTTCAATACCACTAAAGTTTTTATGGAAACAACATGAGTAAAATGTTTTGGATTGTTGTAACAAAATAAAACACGAACAATATGATGGACAAATTTATTCGTTCACTTCATTCGCCTTTCAATTTTACATTTAAAAAAGTAGTTATATGTAATATATGTTAGTTTATGTATTTCACATCGTGCGAAATTGATAGATAGTTGCTGTGAATGCACAATTGCATGAACTAATGAGGGCACTAGTCTTGTGTTCTATATAATTATGTTTTAAAAATTAAGTTAGGCTAAATTTTTATGTTTCTTCCCAAAAAGATTTTGAGGAAATCCTTAAAGCTTTCATGAAAGCAGCATGCGTAGATTGCTTTTTTTTAAAAAAATATAGTAGAAATATTACTTCACACTAATACTTACAGATACAGTTTATACAGTCAGAAGTTATGCTCAAAATAATTTTTTACTAAAATGATAAATATGTTTTTCACATTGAATTAAATAATATATTTTGACTCGAGCATATCAATACATAAATTTGTATATTAAATTAATTGAATATTAATAACATATAATTAATGGTGAAAAATCAGTATAAATTTCTGAATTATATCTTTCATGTTTAGAAAAATTTGACAGCGTATAATATGAAATTGATTTCCATTTTACATCATTCGTAATTTCTTGCGTCAAAATATCACAGAGCCTAATCTTAGCCCGTACTGAATAAATAGAAAAATCTTAAATGATAAATGGAAGAAAACGAAAAAAAATTAAATTTTAAACTTTTGCCGATGAATGCATGAATTTTTTTAAAGCAACAGAAAAATATTTTTAAATAAAATATCGAAATTGAGATTTCACAAATATTACTTTCCAGAAACGCTCAAAATTTATCAAATTTTTTATTATTTATTCAATTTATTTTTTATATAGAATTTGGAAAAAATTAAAGATTTTTCTGAACTTTTCAATATGATCTTTCCAATTTTTTTTTCATAAAAGTTAGCTGTATAATTTTTTCGAACATATGAAACTGCTCTTTACGACAGTAAATATTTCCGAAGAAATTACTTCCAAGATTTGCGTTGTCTTATGAAAATTTAGATTTTGATGATTTATTGAAACTGCAGGAACGTAAATAATTTTTACTAAACTGAATTCATTGTTGTTAGAAGAAACTTAGAGCAACTGAAAATTCGCAAAAGATAGAAGTCATTAAGCTTTCTTGGCGTATAGCTTTCACTTAAAATTTAATCCAAGTTGTTAAAGTACAACTTGCATCTATGAAAAATGAAATAAATAGAAGGCAATATGGCTTGAGAATGGTAGAAAATCCATTTGAAATAGTCCAGAAAATATCATGGTGTGATAGTTTACTTTTCACTGGAAGTCACGTAGAAAGATATAGTATGAAGAAATAGAGACAGTAGATTATATAGACAGAAAGAAATATGGAGTTTCCCAAAAGGAAGACATAAATTACAGTAAAGATATCACCCTTCTTCCTTATTGTATATATTTTCATATATATATCCTCTACCGAATATGAATAATACATTGTTCGGAAAGAAGTTAATACTGAATCGGTCTGCAAACTTTTATATCTAAAATAATTACTTTGTATTTCCTATTTTATTAGGTAAATACTTCGATAGAAGGGTTGCAATTAGTTTTTTATAACCGAAATAAGCTCATAATTCTTCCCTAACAAAACTTTTCCCGATATTTATAAAATTAAGAAAAGATGACTAAAATTTTGAACACCATGCTGTAAAATCTTATATTCAATTCCAAATAATATCCTAGGTCACGATGAGCTCGTTGCAGTCCTCAGTCTCTATATCGGAGGATTGTCAGTTCGAGACCCGATTCCACCATAAATCGGTCGTATAATTGACTTTGCGCCTGTTAAATGTCATGAGACAAGTGTCATCCTGCTAATGTGGTGTGAAAATATGGAGTAGTCTGTCGATTTATGTACGTTCTCATCCTCCTACTATCGCTTAAGGTTAAGAAGTCTACATAAAAAAGTCCTTGTTTTTGAAATAAAATTTTTGGTATTTTTCATTCTCACTTTTAACTAATGTACTGTTTTTTTGCAAGTTTTTTGCTCATACAACTATTTTATATTTAGCAATTATTCTTTAGCTTTAGTTTGCTGCTTGAGAAGTTTTCAAAAGGACACTATTTAGGTATCGTTCTTGTCATGCTTTAAAGTTACGAGGGCTTTACCAAAATAGATGTCGGTTTACCTTAAAACGGATCAGAACAGATGAGCGAACCAAATAATTATCTAAGTGAAGCTACTGATCTTTTTCCGTTCTCATTTTTATTATAAGGTTCTTCAAAAAATTTTGCTCAAACTCCTATTTTATGTTTACCAACTCTTCTTCAATTTTGAAAATTTGAAAAGACGTCACCCTCCTCTCATAAAACTTTAATGCAGTTGGATGTAATCTTTATAATCTTTGCTTTCCATTCATATCTTTTGAATGTAGAAACAGGGAACTCAAAAATGTGAGATAGTATTTCGTGATTATGCATCAAATAATTCTTTGCATTTTGAAATTATTTGCCTTAAAAACTGAACAGATACCTAACTTTACATTTATGAATCAAAACTCTCAGCTATTGTTTATATTATCAGTGGAGGACAACTATCATTTAGGATATATTTGGAATGTTCTAGATTAACATACCAGCTGGAGAAAGATAAAAACTTTAAGAAGAACTATAATAGATATGCATAAGAAAGTCTGATGAATGTTTTGGAAGCTATCGTAATACTAGATATAGCTCATAATACTCAATAGGGAGAGTATAAAGTGAATAGTACACCAAACACTGAATAGTATACAATACAGTGAAAAGTACACAAAAATATAATTATTGAAATCAGGTTCGAATAAAATCATTGCAATATAAAAGTTAGACACAATAAAACTACTGATAAAAAATGTTCTGACAAAATTTAAAAAATTACATATTTTTCCAAACTTTATGTTTACATGTGAAGTTTATAATATGTGATGAAAGTGATATGTGAAATTTCGCCCATAATGAAGATGTTTTAGTACTTCGAACTTTCAGAAGCAAAGAAATAAAATGCGCTAGAATGATTTTAATTATATTTGATTCTTAACTTAGTTTTATTTTGATTTGATTGAATTGTTGATTACAAGTCGCAGCTCTTGCAATTGTAACAACTTTAAAAATATTCCATTTAAAAATGACCCTATTTCTTTTAAAAATATTTAATAAGATTTACGATTTTAAGAAAAAGTGGAATTCCTCTGCCCCAAATCCGAAAACTCGTATCTAAGGTACATTTCAATATTATTCAAAACTAGGTAAAAATTTTATCCGAATGCCATATTCACAGTTCTCGATTTAGGTTTCGGAACATGATTGATTAAAAAATATTTTTAAACCTTTGCTTAATATTTTTTCTACTCTGCTTATTCATGTTTTCATGTCTTTGCTTATTTTATATGTGCTTTAAAATTCTAACAAATGCTTAATGAAGCACTGCCCTCCATTTTTATGAATGTTCAAAGAGTGTTTGTGGATGTAAAAAAAGTTATGTTTTTATATTTATTTACAATTTTGCGTCAGTAAGTTACGTACTTTTTCCTATATATAATTTTAGTTACAAAACGTATCTTCTTTTATTTCTTTTCAAATTCTTTTACATATTTTTAAAAGTGTGTTTTTGTACATAATTTTAATTCGGAAGCTCAAAATATTAACAGAATATTTACATTTTTCTTGATAGAATTCTTTTGGGTGTTATATTTCATGAAGAGTCTTTTTTAAATACTTCCTGAAGATTTACTGAAGGTTTTGATGAGAATATATTTTATATTAAAAAATAATGGGGAAATTTGACCGAGGAGACCTGATGACAGAATTTGGGCTTCGAGACAGCATCACAGGGTGGAGACCGGATCCAACCAAAGGTCAGCATAGATATGTGGGTCTGGTGCACCGTCGATATACCGTTGGTAGTCAGACATTGATGGCGTATGGAATTTGAAGGGTGAGGTGCCTGATCAGATGCCATCTTCGTCATCTGACCGTCAAATTACAATGTTTCTTCCCCAATAGGTCTTCGTGTACTTTGGAAATGAGAAGTTAGGCACACAAAAATATAATGATGGGATAAATACAAACGACGACGACAGGACAGATTATTGCCATAACATTTAACCCTTTTTATCCCCGACGGTACTAAAAAATCCAATTTTAATCACGCGTATATCTTTGTAATATGACCTTTTTCCTTGACGGAATTCGCAAAAACACGATGAATGTAGTTCCAACAGCAAGCAGTAAATAGCAGCTGAAGGCAGGAATTAAAAATTAATTATTAATTTAATGTATTAAATTATTTTGATTAATTTAAAAAGTTTTTCTCTTTCCTGGGGTTATTCTGCCCCCAAACTTATCTAAGGCTCAAAAATAAAATTTCAGATTTGCTGGTAAATTAATTCAGGATACAATGGGTTAAAAGATATTAAATGCAAAAGAACAATATTTGGTAAGTGGGAGGGTAGTATATGAAGAAATGATTAAATTCGTGAAAATTTTTATTTTTTCAGTGAATGTGCAAGTTAAAATTCTTCAAGGTAAGCTACAACCTATGCTGATCCTTAACCGCTTAAGGACCGAATTATTTTGAAACCTACTGTATTTAGCACGAGTTAACTCGGGTTATGTCCTTAAGCGGTTAATATACCGTAGAAACGAATTTATGTAAGCTTCTAAACGACAAAACAGCCGTTAAAATGCTTTAAGTTAATCAAATAACATTCTGAGATATATCAAAGAAACGAAAATGTTCCGCTGTCCATGTATAGATACATATATAAGGAGAAAGAAAGGATTTTTGTAAATTAGAAAAGAACAAGTAAACACAAAACGCATTACAACTTCTTGAATAATTAATTTTGGATTCTGGAACACATTCAAAACAGCGTTGAGAGACTTAATACCGATAACTCATTGGCAATTGTTTCCTGATGCGTTAAAATGTGCTCTTTTATTATAACATTTAAAAATAATGATATTCCCATTCACTGCTATTTCATCAATTTTGGCAAATTCTTACCCAGAATATATGACATTCGTGAATATTTGGAACAACTCCAAAACAAAGAAAAAGGCTGCTTCCTTTGAAGAAAATTTGTTGTTTTTTCCCACCCGGAATCGCCCAGGACAATTGCCAAGTATAGTAAAACTCTAGTAATTAAGTCATTCGTGGGAGTATAAATTTATTTTTGTAGACAGTACCAAGACAGGCATTAAATAGACAGTGTCGTTTTTTAAAAAAAATTCAACTTTTAAATTGCTTGATTACTGCATTAAATTCTAAAGAACCTCTAAAAATGTTTAGATACGGAGGCAATTTATTAATACTTTGATTAGACGTGAATTTTTTGAACCTCTGAATCTGATTTACTTTTGTTAGAAAATTAAATTTTATGTTATTTATCTAAATTCTTTATTCGTATTGTTCCTATATTATTTTTTTTCAACACATTTTAATAGCATTTTGAATTTAGAATAACTTTTTAAAGAGAAACCACTTCACTGCAAGAATTCACTGAAAAGAATTTTATTACCGGTTTCATGGGCAAATTTCATTCAATGATATTTTTGTTTCCGATAGGTTTAATTTAAATATCGAATTTGGAATAAATTATCTTTTAGTGTTTTGTTGTTGCTTGAAAAAACAAACACAAACTCTTTATTACTGCGTAGCTTCTAAGATTTTCAACATGGTCAGAGCTATAGTTAAATAAGTGACCACATTTGTTGGTATATTAGAATAAGATTCTATATAAAAAGATTATTTAAGTTATAATAATTAGAATAAGATAATATATAAGTTGGTATATAAGAAAATACTTTATATAATAAAAATCTTTGTAAATGTGCTAGGAATAAAAACAAATAAAGCGCATCTCACAAATAGAGTTTGATCATATTTTCTTTAAAGAGAATTGTAACTGAAAATACCAAGAATTCATTCACCGTGAATACTAAAGCAAGGAGAAAAATATGTATTCCGGAAATAATTGAGTTAGAGTAAATTGGAAAGAAAGAGAATGTGTATCGTTTTAAGAGAATAAAGATAATTCTTTTGTTTTTATTACACACCTCTATTTGATTTGACTTGTTTCATTTTTGCGAAGATGAAATTTTGCAATCGATTTTTCATTAACTTCCCAATGTGCTGGAGATTGGAAATTTTGTTCACTTGTGTGTTCTCGATGACATTATGCGATTTTGACATTTTCAGAACAAAATGACCAATTTATTGATAAATTTAAGTACATTTTTTCAGTGTATGTGGTGCCATTTGGCAGCAAATTTGAGAAAAAATTGATTACAAGATACAATTATTATTTATTATAATGAATTATTAATTAAAAACTAAAAAGTAGAAAATAATTAAAATAAAAAAATTCTACTTTTCAGTATACTAATAAAAGTATATTTTTATAAACTCTCTTTATGAAAATTCTGAATGATTAAATTACATATACTTTTTCAAGCGCTATCAAACACTTCATAAGACAGGTTGTCTACTATGTTTTATAAGAACTATTAATTGTGTTCTTGAACATACTATAATCCCATTTCTCCTTTAATTTCTACGAATTCTGTTTAACCACCATAAGTGGTGTAAGAGAACATTCTCCATCTCCATATATTCTTTATGGAGTTAAGTCATGCCTTCTAGCGGTTCACTCTACGACAGTTACATTATGGATCTAAAACCAATGTTTGATGGATGAGTACGGATGGAAACACATATTGCCCTACTGGGAAACATTTTTATGCCCGCTTAGAGTTCCAGCAATTTGTAAAAGAGGGTTACTGAGTACCTCCTGTCAGTCTTTAGACTTCCATAATTGAGTCTACCATCTAAAAACAATATTTGTTGTTCAATGAATGAGATTTCGCAAATTATCAACGAATCTCATTTTACCTTCTGATTATGATCGTACTGCAAAGCATATGAACAATCTGCCTAATCATTAGAGGGTTCAAAATAATCATATTTTCATTTTAGGTTACAATTTGGATGTATTCACCTTTCCAGAACTTATATTTTTCTAGGCTATAATAATCGGTCTTGCATGCGATTTCTAGCAAGCTGTAGCATGCAGTGCATTCCGTTGAATCCATATTTTAGTTATATACGGCTTCAGAATTTTATTTTCTTACAGTAAATAGAATTATCTGTGCCATTAATTTACCTATACAAGTACTAGCTGTGCGAGAAACAACGAGATTGTGGGATAATCCTCTGGTTGTTGCGTCGCTGGTAGACTTCCATGCTTTTTCCCTTTATGGTATCCAACATGCTGAATAAAGTCTTATAAACAATAATTTGAACTTTTTTTCAGTTCTGAATAAAATTCTGCAGAAAATCTATTTGCTTTGGGTTTCGGAATTCCGCAAGCTCATTTGTGGAAATTTTAACGTTTCTTGTTTCTTCCCATACTCGACAATACTAGTGTAAAGGTATATCATATTCAGCAATACTATAATTGATTTTATAAGTTGCATCAGTGCATACGAGGCTTATGAAAGATCTAGTTAAAGCAAAAATTTGTGTTTCTTATGAATGAAGTACATTTTCGAATGAATAACTGTTACCGTATGGATAATAGAATCCTCAATATCTCATATTCTTAAAATTGCCTCAAAGATTCCTCAGTGTCTCTTTTTAGGTACATCTAACTTTTGGTCATTTCTTCTAAGAACCCCATTTTCATTGAGACAGAGCTAATCTCTATAAGTGTTTCTTTCGGTGTAAGTTTTAACAAGTATGTAACCAAAGCCATAACACTATTGTAACTTATTGTTTTCCTGAAGGATATGATAATAAAAATACAGTAACTGAGTAGGCCTCTATAAACATTAATTGGAATTGCTGCATCCTTACAGTTGCCTAGTAATAGAAAAATAAATTGTTTCCGCTGGCTTTCTGCAGATGGCTTAAGGCTTAACTCTTTGATATTCAGAACTTAACCCTTAAATGCCCAGTGTTGCTTTTAAGCAAACTACCCAATTTTGTTTTCTAAAATCTTGAGAATGAGACTGAAGCTCTAATGCCTACTGTGGCCAATAGGATACATATTGAAAATTTTATTAAATCAATTTACAACATATAGATGGCAGCCTGAGTGCTGCTGAAAAAGTAAAAATAAATTGATCTTGTACACTTGGGCTATATCTTTTTTGCTTTCTTTTTACGCTTGAGAATACCATATTTTATTCTACAGTGTTGAAGGAAATTCCTTATCTGTATTATTAGTTATTTAAATTCATCTGTGTTTAATATTAAGGAATTTTATGAAAAGGGTTTTTTTCTGAAACAAAGCCCAATGTTCTCAGTTGATAACAAACTGTTTTTCGGCCATAAACCGTACTTGAAATAAAATAGAATTTTTAAAACTATTTTTCCCATGTTTTATTCTAGAAATGAAAGACAAAAAACATTAAATATTTTTTTTAAAACAATCGGGCTTTTAAGAGTTAATTTTCTTCATCAGCTCTAATTTAATAAGATAATATTTTTCTTATTACATAAAAAAACTGCCTTTATAAATTGTTTTATTCCCCATCTAACTGAATTTTGTAATAATTACATAATGTCAAAATGCCTATTGTGTTACTTATAAACATTTACTTATTTTTAAGGGCGGTATTTTTTTCTACAACAGGATATATTTCTTCTTTTTTTGGTTTCAATAATTGATTTATTTGAAATTTGCGCATCTGCCTTTAGAATTTTGCTTTCATACTGGGTAGCGTGCCTTACAGTTTAACCTTCGGATGAACAAGTGGGGTCATAAAATGACCCCAACGCCTGTTTCTGCCGAATATTTCATTTCAAAAAATTGTAGTGCTTTCAGAATTTTTATAGCTGAGTTTTACACTATGTTATCACAAATTCTGAAGTTATCGCTTCCCCATTAAAAAATTAAATACATAAAAATTTGCATTTTGATTTGTCGGTGCGTTTTGTGTCCTAGAACCCTCGACAAAAAAAACTACCAAGAAATGTGGTAAGTGTAATCGATTTGATTGAAAAAATCATGTCAATATCATAACAAAAATATGTCTAGAGTGCAATAATCAAAATGATTAATTACGCTCAACTAAACATTTTGTATTCGAATTCCTAATCCGAATGTGAATTAATCATCATTTTATTTTTGAAGTATTTTGTTGAAACTATATTTCATTTTCTATTTTCTTTCTGTGGCTGCAACGATTATATATATTATTAAATAATTTTAAAAGCTAAGTTTTGGAATCTATTTGATATAGTAAATAAATATATGTTTCTTAACAATGGGGTCACTGAATGACCCCACATGGCTTTTCATCCTTCAAATCTTTCACCTGGTCATCAGAAGGTTAAGAAATAATGGCTTAAAGTAGAATATTTTCCCCTTTTATTGTTCTTAAGATTGTTCAATAATATGTGCACTTATGTGTGAACTAATAATGAAAACCTAAAACTAGAATTAAAATAGGATCTATGCTTGAAACATAAATAATTGCCATTTTAAAATTTTATTTCTGTAATATTTCTCTTATGTAGGTAAGGCGTTGGATATATATTGCTTAGGCTTGTTATTTACCCCAAAATTTAGACCTCTTAGAGGACAAAAAATGAACAAAAATGCAAATTTATACACGTGTACCGATAAAAGAATAGTTTTGGAGAATAATAGAATAACGTGAAAAAATGCAGAAAACGCAAGACTGTCGTTCATATCTCTTCAACTGTGCATTTATGTGCAATTAAGTTCCCAAAAAGGAAATCAACTATGCATATATATCAACTCTTGAAAGCTTTGCAATGTTAAAAAGGAAAGAAGGAAATGCCTTAAATCAAATGTCTTCCGTTCAAACTTTTACTCATGCAAAAAGCGACGATGTTGCATATTTGATGAATATGCTAAAACCTTGCAGTTGAACATCTATACATATATACACAATACTCTAAGTACTGAGCTTATGCCCATTGACTGGAAAGGGCCAATAATAGAAAAAATAAAACTTGGCAAAGGAAGGGAGAGAAAGAACGAAGCAAGAAAAGGAAGGAGCGGTGAGATCATTCAAGCTAAAAAATACCCTTAGAGTATTAAATGAAGAAATACTAAAGAAAGGTTAAGTAAACAGGGAAGTTAAAAAGGCTGACTTCAAGTTAGAAGAACTAATAAAATGGCCCAGGTAAAAAAGTCGGAAAAATGTTTCAAGCGTAAATGTGAGGTTAATATTAAAACCAAGTTTTCGACGAAAGAAAACGTTTTGTCTTCTGTTAGAAGTTGATTTCGTATAAAGAAATGTTTCTTTTTGCTTTCTTTTCTGCACTTTCTGAGCATTGTTTAGAAAAAGCGTATTTCGAACAGAAAATTTCACATTCCATCCGATTAATGTTTACTTGTGACAGAATGTGGGCATAAATGCATTTGTAATGAAGATAATAATTCTGTTTATGGTTTTGGAGAAATGTTGAATCATTTTAAATAGGGAATTTTGAATTTCATATTTGTGAATTTCAAATCGCTAGTCCATTTAATGCTCCAACCTTTCACACTAAATAATCTACAAAAACCCGGCTGTTTCAACTTTTTAGAGCATGAACTGACCGTAAGTAATGCAGTTAAAAATGCCGTACGTATTCCGTTTGCATTTTTCATTTTACGATAAATAATATTTTGTTTTATCATTATTTATCCTCAAACTGCAGCTTTTTTTAAAACCGCTTTTTAATATCAACGTTTGCAGAACGGTCCAAGTAATTTTAAAACGAAGCAAAATCTTATTAATATGCCAAGCTATAGCAATATGTGATGTGACGCTAAACTAGCCAGAAAGATACGCACTAATCCTCGCAGATCGCGAGATTCAGCAGAAAATAAGCTAATTTCAAGCCGCGTATTCGCGGGAAAGGTTAAATTCGTTTTCTGATAATCATCAAATACGCAAAAATTTGGAAAATATAGGATGATATCAGTAGATTAAGCTTAATGTTTAAAAATGTATTCATATGTAAAATATGATTCGTAAGTTTTTATTATGCAGCATCAAATGAAGAGTAATTGCAAACGACATTGAAGTTATAGATATACGATATAGTATAACGTAAGTATCTGCATGTTTTATCATTACGTGTTACGTCGTCTAAGACCTTACACTATACATAAGCTTTTATTTTGATATGTATAAATCAAGAGCCATTTACTTTTACTATAACATCAATTTTTTCTGTGATGTTGACTAATGAAATTTGGATTACTTTGTTTAAAATTGTGAGTCTTTAAAGAATTGCATAAAAATTATATTTTTTTAATTCCGCAATTATAAACTGTAATTCAAAGTTCAAATATAATCTCAACCCATTAATGCCCAAGTCGCATTTTTTCTATACTATTTTATGTACTAATATTATATGCTCTGAAAACGTCTGGAAAAATATTAAGAAAAAATCCTGCCTGAAAAATTAGTCTTATTGTCCTACTAAGCCTACAATCCATATCTAGATTTAGTCATATTAATGAAAAAAATGCCTATTGCGAAAGTACGTGAAAAATGTGAAAATTATGCGAAATTAAGAAACAAAGCATATTCTTACAATCATATTTACTGATATATTTGTTAAATGCAAGTAAATTAATTCATAAACAATTGAACAAGCTTATCCTTTTCTTCTTCACATTGGCAAAAAACGGCTTTCCGATTCCGATTTGAAAATAAATGGCCGAAATTAATTTTTAAAAATTAAAAATCAATTGCATATAAACGAAACGAATATTTAAAATTACTTTTTTGTAAAACTTACGTTGAAAAAATAATTCCTGTGAGTTTATAATGCATTTTAGAAGCATCCCTAAAAAGCGACTCTAGGCATTAATGGCTTAAAATACCATTCAAAGATTTTTCAAAATTCTTCAATGAAAGTTTTATTTAAAGTTCCAAACAACAATCAAAGCTTTATCGGTAAATATTTAAAAAATTGACCTTTAAGTAATTCGTATGCTTTTTTTTTTATATAAAATACGGTTTCTTAAATTCCGTTTCCGTTCTCGACTTCCTCATCACGAAAAAGAAATTCGGGACTCCAACTTTTATCCAGAACCTATTCCGTTACATCAAATATACATAAACGGAGAGAAATAAAAAAATTGAATGGAGAATCAATAAACGACATATAAAAATAATGTTACTTAGTACAGTTATTTGGCAATATTATTGAACTGATTCACATTAATGTGATTATCTTGATTATTTTTGGTAACTAGTTATAAAGAAAATATCGTAAATACTCTCTATAGAAGTTTTCGTGGCCAATAGTTTAAGAAATTCTGTTACGAAATACAAAAAACATGAAACGCACGGCCAAAATATTTTATTGAAGAAGAATCTTATTTCGCATCCGTCGTACAAAAAGATGTCATTGATAGATCGTACAAAAAGACATAAAAGACGCTATAAAAAAGAAATTGGATCAGCACTACTATTTGATGTGATATTTTTTCACTACAGGAATTTCTTCTACCTGGATTTTCATTTCACTTTTATAGCATAACAAATGCTGATTTGCTCTCGAGTTTGTCTATGCATAAAATTTCAAAAAGACTCTAAAATATCTTAATTTTTTTTCCTGCTATAGGAGAACTTCTGAAATTTGTTATTTGAAACAATCTCTTTTTGGCATTGCGATAACTGATAGTACCAAGTAAATATGTTGCTCAGACAATTAAGAATCCTTTTTTGAATGTTTTTGTTATATCGGGAAGGCTGTACACAAGTTTGCAATCCTAACTGCAAATTGGAAAAGATTTTAAATCCATGTAATAACCTTCCTGCGTGCAATGGACGTTAAGTCGCTGTTCAACGGATAAGCCTCCATCGCAGGGCTTTCTTCAAACGTACTTGTGAATAAGACCAAACCTTTTCCCAACGAAGCAAAATGCTATTGATATACAACAGTATAATAATGTAATTTAATTCAACTTTTTAATCTCCTCTGAGACGATTTCTTTTTCTGAAAGGAAAAAACAATCTAATTCTGCGTTTGATTACATTATATTTGCTTTATATCAGCAGTAATTTATTGAAACAGTAAACACTGAATTCATTCTTTTGAATTTTTACCAAACGGATGTTCTTTTACTTAGATAAAAACGTAAACACAGAGTGACCAACATGTTAGGAACATCACTCACTCCAACTTCGACTCCTACAGCACATGCGTTGACTTTACAGATAGGAATTCATTGTTAAAAAGCTTTTCTCCTAGTCAAAAGCATCCATAAACGTTTCAGCTCCCATGTTTATAGGGAAACAAGGCTTTTGACGGACTTAGAACACGACATGATTGTGGGCGGCGATGTGTGAACGATTCCAGTTATCTCCGAAATCGCTTATATGTTTGACTTTTCTCATACAACAGTGGTTCGAGTCTTGAAAGAACGGCTAATCCAAAAAACATTAAGCAAATAGCAGAATACGTGTAAAAATCGGTTGTGAATGAAAAAGGAGTCAGATGACTGACACGCATTGTGTGCTGTTGCATTGTAGAGGAAGAACTTCAATGCAACAAATAGCTACGCAATACAAATAAGGATCATAAAGCATATCCATGCTCTCTACATGACGGATCTGACAAAGAATTGGTTTTAATAGCCAATGGAAAACAAGAGATCCTTTGATTTCGCTCTGCAAAACAAAAAAAGAGGCCATTGAGATCTAAAGAACCTTGCATTGGACATTTGTTGAGTGGAAAAACTTGGTCTGGTCTGACAGTTCAAGTTTCTTCTCCATCATGCTGATGGCGAGGTCCATGTTTGACGCATCTGAGAGATGAAGTGAAAAGATGGTTCATAACTCCGACACACCTCCATTCATTGTAAGAGAATTAAAGGCTACCATTGTATTATCCATGGGCTAATATTCCTCCTCAACGGTTTCAGCAACTTGTAAAGTCCATGTCTAGAAGAATATCTGCTATCATCAAAGCCAGGAGAGGTTCAACTCAATTAGTACTGCATGACATGGTGTTCCTTATATTTTGGGCACTTGCTTGGACACACTTCCTAATATTTTGTATGTGTCAGTGTTATTGAAGAGTTTAATAGCATTATACAATTAATTCAACCTTATTTTATTATTTAAATCCATCTGTAATAATTTAGCACATAAAATTGTGCAGAGCATTTGAGATACAATTTTCACTTTGCCCGAGGCAAGAGGATTAAGACACCTATAGGATTGATATCAATTATCTTGCAGCATTCTTTCTTAACTGTAGACTACAGAACTACTTTATAGTGCGGAAGGTGTTTTGCCCTTTTAGCAAGATATTAGAAGGATGAATAGTCTTGATCTTTTTTCTTTTATCACAAAGAGATTATAAAAGATAAGGCTTATAATTGAAATGAAATGTTATAATTCAAAAGGAGGAAGTTCAAACTTCTGGTTAACATACGAATATTTAAACGTTTAAATCAACAAAATAGTGTAACATAATATCTCCGACAAAAAGGACAATAAAACCAGTGGTTACTAGTGAATAGATTATTAATCCTATATATTTTCTAGAGATTCATGATAACTAGTATAGCTCCTCCTAAAAGCTATACATAAAAAAAACTGGCAACTTAATCTTCTGTTACATTATACTGTTGTCACATCTTCGATCTAATCCGATTGCTAGGCTTCCTTGTAATGTTATTGGAAGAGGTTTATCTCAAAGAAAAAAAAGGAGTCTAAAAAATAATTCAAATATGAGGTAGATAGTCATGATTAACCAAATACACAAACAACATCTAAGCTCTGGAAGATTAACCTCTAGCAAGTAGCAAAAGCGAAGAAATAGAAAGGGAAAAGCTGGTTTTCAAAAGAATATCTTTTGAAACAGTTAAACTCCAAGTGAGTTGATAATGTTTCTGATCATTAGCTGAATCTGGCTAATGATCAAAAACTTCATGAGCGCTTTAAACGAGCAACATTCCAATTAAAGCTGAAAATAATACAATAACTTATGGCACCCAAGAACCTTTAGGTGAGGGAAAGTCACGATCCCTTGTTCCTTATATAAATTTTTTAAGCGCCAACAATAAATTGAAGAAAATAATCGCAATATAACTGTGCCTTTGCTTTAATCTTACTATAAACATGTCTAGAAACTAACTTTAGCCGCAGGTAGCTGTTATAAATAAAACTTTTGATAGTAACTGCTTCGTTTTAATTCGTTTTATGCATGAGCATACATTGTTTGGATAAACATTTCTATTTTAAATTTTGTTTCTTCACAATTTTTTTACTAACAGCTTCAAAAAAAAAAAATGTTTGACTCACTCTAGTAGAATGTGTCTATCTTTCAACATTAAAAGCAACCCACCAAACCAGTGAAATTGTGAATTTCCCATAACATAGAATGCATTTTGTAGATAATTTAGTTTCATTTAGTTATATTATCATGATTCGAAACTACACGAGGACTATTTAGGCACGGATGTCGTAAATTTGAACCGTGGTCAGGTGACGAGGGCACCTGAACCATCACCACTTGAAACTTCCACACCACACCACCGAGAGGACGTTGAACCAGCGCACACACGCGTGATCTTTGGTGGAATTACCACAAGAGACCTTACTACAAGGTCACCGCGACCGCCATTTTATAGATGAATCAATTGGTTAAAATCGTTGCACAAGAGGCTGAATTAAGAAAGCTAGGTGAAAATCAATTAGCAATCACTTTTGATGGTTTTGTCACTGTGGTGTTGCTATTTAAATGTCAGAAACAAACATCAATGAATTAAAAAACAACAACACCATTTAATTCGCAATAACAACCTTTATTTTTCCATCGGGTAAATTAATGAAAATATTGACAAATTGTTTCTCTTCTTCGTAACTTAACATCTGATGTAGCTCTATTCCTTGGTTTCAAAACTTAACTGGACTATTTAAATATTGAATGTAACCCATGCGAAAACGTTTTATTGTTTATATATGACTAATTACCAATTGTCCAATTAAACTAATTAGACAACAGTTAAACAAATCAGATTTCCAAAAGAAGTTATTATTAAAGCTCTCAATACACACATATATTAGTGTATTAAGAACAAATGCTTTGATGATAATCTCGTGCCCGATATACATCGATTTTTGTGTTCAAAGTAGCAATCTCGAGATATTTTAATATATCAGTTATCCACTTAGAAAACACATTTTACTGTTTACCTTCTTTTTCGTAACAGAACTTATTAAATTCTTGGTATTTATCAAATGCATAAAAATGGGGCACTAAAGATTAAACAATTAAAAAAAATATAGCTGCATAACTTTTGAATATTGAACAAATGATATTCTTTTAGAAATGTTTACTAATTTATAAAAATATAAATCCTTTCTTTTTCTAATTAGTAAGTTTGTAAGTCCCGCTTAACGTCATTATTAGCCGTAAATGTACTTGCAAACTGATTCTCCAATATAACCATAAAGAAATATTAATTTCTGAAACATTCACATTCAATAACTTACTCAGACAGAATTAAAAAAAGCCTTCATGGTCTTTTCTCTTCTCGTAAATATAGTTCTTCAGAAAACTAATTTTCTCAGCAAAGCTAAGCCAAGAGAAGGAAAAAAACGAGGCAAACCTTTCTATCTCTCACTCCCTACCTTAAGATAAAAATAAGATTTTTTTTATTCAGTTGTCTTTACCATTGGGACTGACAAAAAGACTTTCACTTCATCCGTTTAAAAGTAACCAAAAGGAAAAAGTGTGGGACAAAATAAATTAAAAATCTCACTTGGACTAAAAAAGTCTGCAAATGCGAGAAAGAGAAGATTATATTAGGAACGAGCGTGGTAATTACAATCCAGCAGAAGAGAATCAGTTTAATTTTTTCCAATGTGTCTTTTTCGGTAAAGATATATTTTTCTCGGATGAGAAATAGTTGAAAATCTAGCCTTCATTCGGCAAGTGAGGATGGTTTGTATCTTCTTCTCATGCAAATGGATTCCCATCCGGATGAAAAACGCTCCCCATCATGTTGAAGGAGGGGTCTAGTCGAACAAAAAGTTCTTTGTGGGGAGAGGGGGGAGAGGAGGCGTTTGGAAATGGGTTGTTTTTTCAGTGAATCGGTTCGTAGGGTTGAAACATAAACGCCGAGCAAATTCAATGCGTCCTGCGCTGTTTATAAGGTGCCAATTAAGCGTTTGAGTTTTTATAAGCAATCGCTTCCTATTTAGAGACAAAGTTTGAAAAGTGCTTTTTGAGAAGTAAAGTACACATTTCCTTCCATTTCCTTTCTTTTTTTCTCCTTCTACAATAACATATTAAGAGCAAATCGCTCAGAAGTAACAGTTTGTATTCTTTTAAGGAAGTGGTGGTCTAATTTAAAGGGAAGTGAAGGAATAATTGATGTTGAACTAAATATCAAAGGCACTCTAAAGCAGATTACCCATCCATTTCTTTGCTAATTTTTTTTCATGCATGGCCTTTCTTCGGTCTTTTTCTGACTTAATTTTTTAACATTTTTTTTTTAAATCTACGAGTAGATTAAAGCAGCTTTAATAATCGGTGACTTTACTTTTAAAAAAAATGCAGCTAACTTTAAAACTGTAAAATATTGAAGATTCTAAAAGGCACACTTTGAAAACTCTTTACTCTTTTTTTTAAGTATCTGATGTTGTCAAAGAATCTGGTAGTTTCTGCCGTTTTGCAGTCTGGGCGATAAATGAATTAGTCACTTTATAAAACTTGACGGATAGGTTTGATATAAACAATCCAAAGAAACTAATCCTAAAAATTTTAATGTTTCATATGTCTTACAATCGTTATTATCATGCATCGATGGTTTAGTTAACAAATAATATGTGTTTGTTTCAAATTGTTAACCTGACATAAAAATTGTATCAAAAATTCCTACTTACCATGATGCGATATCATGAGCTTTGAGCGTAACAGTGGTAGTGGACTTACAATATTTATGCAATATAGAAATATAGTACTTACCCCTTCGCTTACAACAACGTGTCTGACCCTTTCATCGAATTACAGAATTTTTGCTATGTAAATCCGTAATTAAGTAAACGTAACAATTAATTTCAAATACAAAAATCACTTGGACACGCTTAAATGTCTCAAGTATCCTTTACTATCTTAAATAGATTGAAATAATAAAAAATATCACAAATGGGTGGTGTCATCTAATTAGAAGATTAAATGAATTCATAGGTTAAGGGGTTAACAAGCAAAAATTGCATCCTAACTGAAGAAAGTTTCATAAACGGACATATAGTGTTCTTATATTTAGCCATTGATATTTTAATTGACAATGTAAAAAACACACAGTGTCAAAATGTTTAAAATACTAACAGCATGTTACCTAAGTTCACGAAAGTGGCAGCTATTCAAGAATAATTGAATTCTTACAATACATGCATGAAAACATAAAATGATCCTTAGTGTAGTGTGTTGCTCATAATTTTTTAAAATCCTTTTTCTTAATGAATTCAGCACCTTTTCTAAGTAAAAGGGGAGATTTCAAATCAGTTCCAATGTCTTCAAAAACTCTTTTGTTACTTCCTTTAACAGTGCACAATGATATCATATAGGAAGATTCTCTATTTCAACACATTTAAAATAGAAATTAAATTATAAAAAGCGGACTTTTTTTAAAAAATTCATATATCGTATTTATTCAATAAATATGATTTGAAAATAAAATTTAACTGTGCAGTGTTTTTTGTTTAAATGAAAGGTATGCACACTGTATATTCAGTATGAACTGCAATCTTTTAATTCAAATAATTAAAGCATATTGACGAGTCATAATGCATAAGTCGCATAACACTGAAGGAATTTCAAAAATACTCTTGCGTCTTAACTAATTTTGTATACAATTTTAAATTAAAAATATCATATATTTTAAATAAACACTTAGCATAAACAATGGTTTGAACTGTCTATGAAAGAAGCAAATAAAATTTAATCACAAATCGCTTGAAAGCTATGACGGCTCGAGGGATTAAATATTCACGATAGCTAAGATATCTCATTATATTAAGGGCCACGTATGAAGTTAATTATAAGTCAATTTTCATAAGTTTACAAAACAGCCAAAGAAATAAAACACTCAATGGGATTTATGTTTTTAAAAATTTGCATCTCATATAAATTACATTTAATTAAATTAGCTTCCATGGAGTCGATTCACTCGTCAAATACGCGTCGTCTATTTAAACTTAGAATCCATTGCGAATCCTTCAGAAGGAGACAGGAAGTGATTTCAAGCCATATCGTAAGGCAACGTACACTCAAATGCTAAATAGCATAAACAGCTACATTTGTAATGTTGATGTGGCGTCAATTGAATTGATTCCATCAATGTATGTTACGTCACTCACATGATCTACTAGAAATCTTTTGAGGTTTTTAAAATTTATTTTTGGAATCCAATGTGTATCTTGCAGGAGGAAAGAGGACTGGATCTCACAGCACAGCGTAAGATAACGTGCAGCTAGATGTTAAATGACACGAGCAGTTACGTTTATTGATATAAATAGACTATCATACGAATTGACTCTATCAAATTTCTCAATAGTATCAATTTTAAGCCCATGCCCATAGGCCCAAATTTGAGCTAATACTACTGAAAGGAGGTCAAAACATCTTCCTTTTTAAAATCTACTAAACATATGCCAGTAAATAAGAATCGCTTGATTTTAAAAGGGGACTTCTGACATCTAGCAGAGAATTGCTATATTGATGTTAAAAGGGGTCTTCTGTGAAGAAGTCTTCTTCTAACATCTTTGATGCTTTACCACAACGCGGTTGTGAAAGGCACCGTTTTTACACAAAAGGTGCATTCGCCTTCATCAAATTAGAAACGAAAATAAAAATGTAATTTCCGCCAAGAATGCAGAAGTCCCCTTTTAAAATCAAGCGATTCATAAAGCATCAAATCTAAGCTTTATTAGCTATTAGTTACTCTAAATGATCGAAATTTGCTGGCTTCCTGCACCTTTTATTAACGCTATGAAAAGCATCTAGATATTACTTTAGAACCTGAAGCATCCAAATTATTTTACAACCTTGACTTGGTTGCTTAGTGGGGAAGCTATACTTTTTGATGCTGGTCGCTATTTGTGCGTGGCAATGGTCTCGTATGTTCCTTTCATTCTTCAACACATCCGAATGGTTACATTAGCTGATAAAAGATTCATGAGGGAGATATGGAGGAGACCTTTTCACATGTACGACTCCTGCAAGATTTATTGTTCAAGGATGAAAGTCGGGAGAGATAAATTAACACTCTGTTAAGTATATCGTCTTTTAACATTTAAGCTACTGAGAATTCTAATCTTGTCTCATTAATCACATTTGTCAATGGTTAATTACTATCCGAATACCAATGGTTATATAATATTTCGTAACAACCTGAAAGACATTGTCACTTAATTTTAAACACTATAATGCATTCATCCTTGGCACTGAAAGTCAAATCATGTAATATCTAAAATAAATATAATGTTTAAAATGCTTCTTTTTAGTAATATGAATAAACATTTGTTCATTCATGTAAATGGAACTTGTTATTTATTTCAAGATATTTTCAACAAACTTAATGTTATTAGATTTGTTCTAAAGGTAAATATTGAATATTTATACAAACCTTCCGGCGTCATATTTTGTTATTCAGTTTGTAAATTCAGAAATGTAGGATGTAATGACAATAAAATTAACTTGAATTTTTTTAGAAGACATTTTAGTGGCAACTATTTTTAGATCAGATTTATTTATTATTTATTTTATTTATTAATTTATTCTTCTATAACTAAAAATTAAGGTTCAACAACTGCTTATTCATTGTTATTAAAGTTAGTAAAATATACTCTACTTTTACCTTTCGAACTACTGATTCAAGAAATATAAAAAAATGCACGTGGAAGTTCCGTTTTCGAAAAATTATTATAGTCTTCAAGTCGCTTAGTCGCAAATTGCTCTTTAAAATCTTTCGCTTACTTCAGTAAAAATAGAAGTTTTCAAAGATTCATTTGTCATGGGTCTAAAATACTTTATACTATAGGACACTTTAGTTGGTGGCTTTAATATCTTTATAAAAGTACAGGGTGCTGCAAAAAATACAATATAAAAATTATAGATCAACATATAGTTCACTTTCAAAGTGTGCAATAAGCTACATATTTTTTTTTTTATGATTAGTGAGTTTTTGTCGAATTGATGATCATTCTGACCAAACCTGGCAAGCAATGTATTCACAAACATCGAAAAAGTTTTGTTTAGTTGTATGGGTACAATCTCTTTCAATCGCTACTCGTAATGAAACATTCGTTTCAGGTTTGGTAACACTAACTTTGTTCTTCCCCATACGAAAACGTGCAATCTAGTTGGCGGATCAGTTAGAAATTGCTTCCTAATTCGTCTATGCACTTTTATCGCGTTTTCTTACTTACAGTAACACTTTGCTTTTTCAAAACTTAACCTGGCTTCAGCCATTATTTCTAAACTATTAAATCTTGAGAAAGGAAAGCAAATTCAGCAACTATTGAAGTATGGATACAGGTTTTTTTAATCACCCTGTACTTGTGGAAAAATCTTTATCTAAACTCATATAGTTCATGCTTTAATTACTTTAGAATAAATCTTTTTACTTGATATTACTTTTAAGATATTAACCAGAAACCAGACACAACAAATCTTGCTGATTTATGCATTTTCCCATTTATGCGAATTGTATCCATAATCTCAATGTGTACAAAATTGTGTTACTTAGCTCACTCTTTCCTTTTACATTCTTAACTCCATAGAGTGTAGTATCTGCAATCCTAGTTGAGCGACACCTAAGTAAAATAGATTTTTGAAAATGAAAATAATGAATGGACTCCCCCTTATGTATCCGAAAACAGATATGACAAAATTGTGTACCCAAAAATTTATTTAATCAAGTCACTTAATAGCAAAACTCTCATTAAATTCTCGCGTTATCTTTAATAAAATTAATGTTTTTCAAAGACTACTAAATCATCTTTAAGTTAAGTTTCGAAATTCTGAAAGTACTCTAGTCTTTTATTTTCATTTAAAAAATGTAAAGAAACTATGCGACAATTACATATTCGAATACTTTTTCGAATCACTTGTGAAATTCTCCTAAAGAATTATTCGCACGCTTTAATAAAAAGGGCGATTTTCAAACTCTACATCATTATCGTTAAGCTAAATTCATGGCTCCAGAAGGAGACTCATTGGAGGGGTTGGAGGAAAGACAGCAACCTGGAAGCACTTAATCCTGTAATGAATCACAGAACCTATAATGATTCATCAGTCACCGTGACTCTAAATTGTCTAAGCCGGGTTACTACAATACAATGGATTATTTTTTAGCGATAACTCCATCCTCTTTATACGCATTGTTTATTGTGCAGTGACTGTTAGCCAAGCATTCGATAGGTAGTATCTATATGCGATTCTCGTTAACAAGGATCTGTCCCTCTATCATTGTATTTAGGTGCAAAGAAATTTTTCCCTGGACTCACACTGCTGGTAGTTTGTGCCTCAACCCCAAGCGATAAAGTTCCGGGAGAGGGGAACAGTGTGGAACAGATAAAGGGGGAGCACCATCCGGGTGCTTGAAGGGGGTGGGACGGGTGAGAAATTGATCGGATCCTTCCTTGTCACCAGCTGGGTGAGGAGCCAGTGATGAGGAAACAGAGACTTTGGATTTTCAATCAGGAAAATCTCTTCTGATGAAGTTCTGATTTAGTGGCTTATGTTTTTTTCTTTCGATTTTTTTACAATCCTTTTCTGTGCTTTTATTGTCTTATTTTTATATTTTTTCTTTCCCTCTTTTTCTGCTCTCCAGCAGTGAAGTGTCAATTGTTGTCGTTTGAAGACAGTGGTGGCAACAAGTCTATTTTAATTCTTTACTTGTTTTTATCGAGAAGGGTAAATGTTTTTTCCAAGAAAATATGCCTAACTGATTGGCATAATAATGTAATCGGAGATCAGATTTGATTTGTAATTGCTGTAATAAAGCAATTGAATGAAAGTTACAAAAAGGCTTTAATACGAAACACAGTCATATAATAGACTTTCTGAACGAAGTTCTTTACTAAATTGGTCTAATGAAAAAAAAAACCCTTTGCTTTTTTTAATTATTAATTTTAATTAAAAGTGGCGTATTAATTAAAATATTTAATTAAATATACCGTATTTCTTACACTCAGTCATCAATATTTATAAAACTTAAATTGAAAGACGTGTAGCTTAAGGTAAATAGTGTTCCTATCAGTATCAGTTATAAAATATGTTCCCGAAGCTTAAGAAGGCATGGAAGTTTAGATAAAAGAAAGGGTTCCAATGTCCTCGCTTCCTGCCCACAGTTTAATATTAGAAGGTCCTTTCCAAAAAAAAAGCGCCCATATAGCTTCACAACAGGATTAAAAATCCAAACCAAACCAGATTAAATATTATTAGATTTGACGAATGAATGTGTTTGTTTTTTGTAAAAATAAATATCTTTTTCTCTGTATCCTGGACAATGTATACAAAATGGTACTGTTTACATTTCTCTTTGACTTACATATATTTTATTCAACACATATGTTGTAGAATTAATAAGAAATCTTACAAACTCCTTCTATCAATTAAAAGAAATGTTTAGTTTTCCTTTAGAATGTCGCTCTTAGGAAACTCATTACCCATAAATATGTCGCCATATATGAGAATCACATTAGGATAAATTAGCTATTTAAAATATTCTCGACTTATCATTAAGTTCAAATTTAAGAAGACGAAAAGAAAAGTGATGGTGGAAGTTCTTATAATTCATTAAATTTAACGTGGCATTTGTTTAGCTACTGAACCTCGTTCTCTCTGACATGTAATATAGCTTTTGTCTTTCAAAATCAAAATCATAAATTCATTTTTCAATCATTCGGTTGATTCATAAAATTCTTTTTCATATACGAAAGCCCTTTTTCACACATTTCATTTAAGCTTGACTTTTTTTCCTATATTTGAAAATGGAATTTGGTAATCAATTATCACTCATTTCATTGCCGCTAGTTTTGAAATTTTGTTCACTTGTGTGTTCTCAATGACAAAATACTATTTTAATATTTTCAGAATTTAACTATGAGTTTTTTTCATTTAATTAAATTTTGATTACACGCGAGCGGCGCCACCTGGTAATGAATTTGAGAAAAAAAATCGATTTCAAAATTTATAATATTTTTTATAATGAGACTAAGAAGTAGAAAATAATTAAAATGAAAATTTTCTAATTTTTAGTACATTAATAAAATTGCGTTTTTATTAAAAGCTTTTTGTTAAAGTTTTATTCTTTTGCCTATATGCTACGCTTACAATCTCATTGTCTGGAGTTTCCTTCTTAGTGCGTTGTTTTATGCAGTCGCTGATGTTTGTCATTGAATGATTAGGAAAAATTACCGACTCCTTCCTTCAGATTTAATCAAATATTACTTATCTTTAACCCTTAAAGGCCCAGTGTTGCCTTTACCAACATACTCAATTTTGTCTTGTAAAATCATTAGAATAAGATTAAAGCTCTAATGCCTGTTGCTGCCAATAGGATACATACTGAAATTTTTATTAAATCAATTTACAACATATAGGTGGCAGCCTGAGTGCTGATAAAAAAATTTAAATAATTGATATTTTTCACTTTAGGCTGCATCTTTTTGGCTTTGTTTGTACGCTTGCAAATAACCATATTCTGAAGGAAATTCCTTATTATTAAAATTATTATTATTATTATTATTTATTAAAATTAATCTGAGTTTGACATTATAGAATTTTAGGAAATTTTTAGAAGATGAAATTTTTTTCTGAAATAAAGCCCAGTGTTGCCAGTTGGTAACAAACTTTTTTTTAGCCATCAACCATACTTAAATCAAAATATGATTTTTAAAAATATTTTTCCCATGTTTTATTCATGAAATGAAAGTCAAAAGACATTTTAAAATCAATTTTTAAAAAATCGGGCTTCTAAGGGTTAAAATTCGTTTTACATAAAAAAGTTCAGGGTGCTGGGTATAATTAAATCATCTGCATTCAGAGAATTGTAGAGGAAAAAAGAACTGGTGGTCATAAGAACTTGAAATATCGATGGAATTCATTTTAGAACATGGGAAACGAATTACACCAAGTAAGGTCTAAAACTAAAAGATTTGAAATATAGGTAAACTGTTTTGTTCCTAGCATTAACATAATTCAATCGTCGTCGTATAATAATTCAATGACAGGCGTGAGGCATTTTATTTACGAATTGCAAGTGGTATAGGCGTGCAACAGTACTAGCAATTGCCATTAACATCCAAGTGTCGATTTAATTAATGCATATGTGGTAAAGAGTTCCATAATAAAAATGTTTCCAAGATGTTTCTTTTTTCTTAACCCTTTGATGACAGGTACGGCTTATAATGTGCGCCACAGTTCACCGATCCAGTTAACGAAGAGGATAGCTGCTAAAATTCGGACACAAATGTGTATATTATCCATTCTTTAAAACCTCTAATCTTATTACACTATAAAAAATAAAGTTCTCTGTAATTAAATAAGCACAGAGTTGGAAAAAATGAGATGGCGTATGAAGTGCGCCAACCTGTTCTAAGTGTTCTTAAAAGTTACCTGTCCGCAAAGGGTTAATTATTTTATTTTGTATCCCCTTCATTCTTTATCCTATGCCCTGAAGAATATACTAACAAGATTTGGTTTTCTTACGGACCCTAGTTTTTTTTTATCTAGTGTACTTTGAACTCATATACCACTATGAAAACAGAAACACCCACACCGACCCAGCGTACCCGGATGGGTGTAAAGATCCACTCTGAACAGAAGTAACTTCTAACTACCTGTACTATGAATAAAAAATTTGTGTGTAAAAGGAACGAGATAGTTTAAATTTTCTATCTGTCCTGCCTGATCTTCATAGTCTACATTTTTAAAAGAACAGGAAATTGATGATCAGAGATTCAAATGTTAATCAAACATAACGAGTGCGACATTAGTCTTTAAATTAATCTTTCCCCTCCTTAACGAGAAATTTCTTGTTCTAGTTTCAAAACCAACATTGTCTTCAATTAATTCCCCTTAGATTCATCAATTAGTTAAAAAGCGTGTTGAAATCCACTATTCATGCGCTGTCAGGTTGTGGTTTGTGTGCTAGTTTGATTCTTCCAAGAATCCTTTCAACTTGACATTAAACAAGTACATTACAAATTACTTTACTTGTTTAAGTACTTTACTTATTGAACCCATTATTTATCTTTTATTTTTCTAGTATCTAAGAACTTGAAAGCAATTTACTTGATGGAAATCCAGACAGTATTTCTTGGGTTACATATAGGCTAAAGTAGAATAGGAATTATTCATTAATGTTATTTCTCTGCAAGAAAGTAGATTCTAATAAGATAATATACATTATGAACTATTTTAAGGTTTTACATTAGAAAATTGAAAGTAACTGTCTAAATCTGCCGAAAAGACAAAAAAAATTAATTACAAGAAAATTAAAAGCACTCTAACCAAAAGAAAAAAGGATTTTAACTATAATAAACTAAAAGTTATTGCATTTATTTTTAATTGTTTCGCCTGTTTGACTCAATGAGAAGGCTTATCCTATGGTAAATATATAATACTTTGCATAGAACACTCCCGGACGAAATGAAAAACACAAGAAATTTTCATTTAGTTTTAATCATTAGTTCTAAATTTAATGACTAGTAAAAAAATTAAAAACAACTGTATAAAGAAAATATACATTATGCGTATGAAAATATTCAAAATTTAGCATTACGTGAAATCTGGACGGTATTATGAACTCAAAAGTTTAGAGTGTGATATTTTTGTTTGAATAAATTTATTTTATGATTAAAAAAAGTGATGTTTCCGTTAGTGACTGTCATTTTTTTATTTTCACATAAAAAATACATAGTAATCACATAGTCAATTTATAAAATACAAATTAAAATAAAACTTCTAAGGTATGAAATTCTAGTTTGTGGTTTGTTTTGATTGCATAAAAGGATTTTATGATAAAAAAAAAACTAACAATATTGCTATTAGCTATCCTTAACTTTCACAAAAAGTGTTACATGATAAAATAGAAGCTAAAAATTTTTACAAAAACAAAAAATCATAAATGTTTTTCTAATAATTTTTGTCCCATTAATAAGATGGAATATTTAATTTAATTATTATTAAAACAAAGTGAAAATTTTTTGAGTTTATAAATTTGACTAGCAGTATATATCTTGTTTGACTATTAAACTGCAGAATGTAGAAAAAATAAACTATAAACTATGCATTTGTAATGCCTTTCATAATTCTGACCAAACTACCAGCCTAGGATTATTTTTCGAAAATAAAGGAATTAGGAATTGAATTAACTAGAATTTAATTTCTTCAAATTAAATACTTGGATTGATTCTTTACGCTGGTTTTTACTGTAATGATATCGGTGTCTAGATATGCAAGATACAATGTTCACAAATTAAAAGAATCGTACAGTAGGGAACGCCGTCTCATACCCCATATCCGTGCCCATTCCGCAAATAGTCATACAATTTCAAAATAAGAATATTGGTGTAAAAACTGTTCATTGTGTCTCTAACATTTCATTCAGAATAGTCTAGCTTATATTTTATATAAATTTAATGTATTGGATTTATTTTACCACAATAAAACGATAATAATTTAAATAAGAATATTGATAAATTAAGTAAGAAATTTATAGTTCAACGATTTGCTCTTGTATTCTAGATAACCTGGGACTGTTTGCCACCTGACCGTGGTTCAAAAGAACGAGGTCCGTCCCAAAGTAGACCTAGTGTTGCTTCAAAACGCGACGTTAATATAACTAAACTAAATCTGGGACTGTTTAACAAAAGGAAAATACTTCAAAACAGAAATTGTTAGAAATTTAGCAGTTAGATTCTTTGAAGTGTCTATGCTAATGCTAAAAAATATAATTTGTTGCAACAAATCATTTTGCTGAAGGAGCAAAACTTAATCTAAAGAAAAAACTCATTTGTTTTCTGCATTTAGAAGCTAGAATTTTAATCACGCACACAAAAATGCCTTCAACATAATTAAATCTTAAGTTACTCTTATATGCGAAATAAGGCATCAAGTAAAACCCACCAATTCACTTCAAAAAAGAAAGCAAAGTTAGTGAAATTTTCAGACTAGAATTGAGATGGTCGAAAAAGAGTGTAGCTCAAATATTCTAATAACATGTGTAAGGTTCAAGGCCTTTCCTTAATACTTCTGAAACTCAGGGGGTTCCTCAACAATTGTATGTTTGCAGTTTCAGAATCCTTAGGAATGTAATCAATTTCATTCCAGACATTACTTCGTGAATAATAATCCTTTGAAAATGAACATTGCTAAACTTTATTTCGTTTGCGCATAAAAACACAAATTCTCGGTGATATTGAATGCTATATTAAATATATTTATCAGGATCCTAAGGTTATAGTACGCTCATGCCTTAAAGAAAAAGATAAACACATTTAATTCGAAATTTAATATTTTAAAATTCATTCTTGGATTCTGTACTATCTCAACTCTCGAGTATTAATTAGAACAGAATTTCTTCTAAGCAGAAAAGAAAAGTCAATAAAAAATCAGTATTTTAATGTATATAACTTTTTGCCCATTCATTTTATAAGGAATCTGCACTAACACTAAAGAAGAAATTCATTCTTAAAAAATCATCGCAAAAATCACAGATGTAACGAACCTTGAACTCGAAATAAAAACATTCATTTAAAGATTGTATTCACAAACCAGAATTTTTAATCACGCACACAAAGATACCGTCCAAATAATTAAAGCCATGGTTATTCGCAAATGCAAAATAAAACATCAAATAAAACCGACCAGTTCATCGCAAAAAAGGAAGCTTAGTCGGGAAAATTTTCGGACTAGAAATGGAAATGGTCATAAAAGACTAGAGCTCAAACATCCTAATTTGCATGTGTAAGGTTCAAGGCCTCACGGTTGGAAACGCAGCCTCTCTTTAATTCCTCTGAAACCCAGGGGGTTCATCGACAATTGAAAGTCTGCATCTTTTGGTTATCCCTAGAAAGATAATCAGTTCCTTTCTCGGCATTACTTAGTGTAATGATAATCAGCTGCAAATGAACACTTCTTGGACTAAAATTGATTTTGTTTGCGTCAATAATTACACAAATCTCCCGCGATGTTGATTATTATACTCAACAGATTTATGAGAAGCCTGTGGTTATGCCAAGTTTTGTCTCTGAATCCTTAAAGATTACAACGGAAAGGAACTTTAAGGGCGAATTTCTACCAAAATTTAGAGTTAGTCGGTGAATTGTTTTGGGAAAAATAAAGACTCTGTGAGCCTTCTCGAGTGTTTGTTTTCTTGCGAATTTGCATTTGATTTATTTGAAGTATGGAGTTTATCGTGAATTTCTGGATATTCTTTGCGAATATCGTTTTAATTATTCTGTTTAGATATTCAACAGTCGAGTGCTTTAATTATTGACTGTTTTAGAAAATTATTAGTGTGTTTTATAAAAGGATAGAATAATCAAAGAATGTAAACATTTTATAATATATTTATTTTTGCGGAATGTATATTATTTTGTAAGTATTTCAACTACTTTAAAATATATTAATAACAGTTAGCATTGATTGTCAGTTGTTGTCGACGTTGCTCCAAGGGAAATGAAACAAACATATCTTTCTATATCTCCTAGATGTTACTTTTTTGCACTTGCAAAACTTGCAGCCCAAACTTGTAATTTATGCATTTGGCATGTTTAAACCGTACATTTTCATTGTTCTGACAAATACATCAATATTTATCATGTGATCCCACTACGCTCTTTCTTGACATATTTTGCAACACTAATTGCGATAACACGGCATGTTTTTCTGAACTCTCGAGATTTCCATGGGCTAGTGTGCTAACCTCTTACTATTATAGCGTTGAATTACGTTATATTATTATAGCGTTGAATTACGTTATACTATTATAACTTTGCATATAAATAAAGATTTCCTTAGTTTCAAAAGTGTTTGGGCCTGTTTGAAAAATACCGATTTTAAAAAAACTTCAGTGGAGGGTTTATAGAAATCAGTAAAAGCAGCGATACTGTATATACTGTAAGCGATAATGTAAAGGATCACTCCTTGGGATGAGGAGAAGGTGCAAAATACCAAAAGAAGGGGTCCAATACTTCAAGGAAATGGCAAGAAATTAAAAAAAATCACGGCAGCCAAATAAGAAGGAACGTATTCTTTTAACTCAAAGGAGGATATCACCAAAAAAACTACGAAAACACATCTGAATAATAAGAAATGTACTTTGATATTAATTACTTAAAAGTCTAAAATTCATTAGAAGGGGACAAAAATTCAATAAAAATATTTGGTAGGAAACGTGAATGAAAATTTTATAAAATGTTAGGTCACCTAATCTGGAAAAAGTATTAAACGTAAGCATGTTGAAGTAAACTATACCGTATTCATGTAATAAACGCAAAGATATCGTCTCAGTCAATACTTATTATCCATCAGAAAGATATTTCATGCATTATGGCTCCTTCTTTATCTACTTTCCTATAACTAACCATTCGAGTCTTTCGGAGAGTGACCGAAAAGTTTTGTGAGACATAGAAATCAATTTTTGGATACTTTCGAAAGATTTCTCATTTAGCTATTGTTTTTAAAATTATTTAGAACGCTGAGACTAATCGTGCAACCATTCAATCAAAATAAATCTTAAATTAATAATTATAGTCTTAGTCATCTTAACAATTATAAATAAATAAATAAATAGGTTTCCATAAATATGAATATGTCCGCACGGAATACCCACAGTTTTCTTTGGAAACAGTAGATTCATTCTCCTCTATTGACAGGCGATTTATTTTTGAATTATATTGAATTGAAAAATTGAATGCTATATCATTCATGTTTGCTTCACAATGAAAAACGGATCCACGAACATAGATAGAAACTGTTTGTATTGAATATCAGATTAGAAGATGGCAATCACTATGATTACAAGCATTGAATTTTCATTTTGCTCTATTATAAAAAGAAAGAGAATGATATCAAATTGTAATAATTCACATGTAAATTCGTAATAATTAACATGCATATGAACTAAACTTAATGACAAAGTCTTTTGGGATTTTTTCTTATTTTCTTTATGATAGTCATTTTTCCAGGCTAATTAATCACACGAATCCTTTCTAGCTGATAACCTTCTAATTTTAATTAGTTTAGTTTAGTTAGATTAAAGTCTCGTTTTTTGATGCTATATGCGGGCTATTTTGAAGCAAACTTCATAGTTTTGACGAAGATGACAGCTAAATTTGCACCTTCCTTCCCAAGCTTTCGCACCACACAAGTAAAATTTCGAAATACTTCTGTGATTCAAGAAATAACGTTACGACAATAATTTTCAGTTGTTAAACTTTTTACATAAGTTAGATACAAACTGCTTTTAAAAACGCACTTACACACTTTTAGTATTGTACTAAAAAGTAGAATTTATGTTAATTAAATTATTTTCTTATTTTAAATTTATGATTTATAATTTGTTACTGCAAATATTATAGAATCTGGAAATAATTCTTTTTCTCAAATTCACTACCATATGGCGCCTCTCGTATGGAATCAACTTTCAATTAAGTGAACCGATTAACTGATAATTAAGTTTTGAAAATATTGAAATAGTGTATTATCATTGGGAACACGCAGGTGTATAAATTTTCAAAATTCGAGCTCATGAGGAAGTGATTGAAAAGATACATCCTTACAAATCGACAAAAAGAGCGCATAAATAAGGTGACCAACCGTCCTCCTTTTGTAAGTTCTGTCCTTCCTCAAAAAGTGCACAATAAATGATGTTACAAATGTTATTATTATGCATTTTTCATATTATAATGTATTCTGTATTATTGTTGCAATGAATTAAATGTTTCTTTTATTTATGTTATTTTTTAGCTTTAATTTATTTGTGTCCTCCTTTTTATTGGAAAAAAGTTGGTCACCTTAATATAAACAGTCCGTCATTCTCTCATTTCTGTATCATCATCATCTGAATAGCCCGTCATATATCACACGATTTCTATAACTTTCGACCTTTCACATGTTGGTATATATTTAAAGGTCAAAATTATCTTCGAATAAAGTAGCAAAAAATAAATTTATTGCTTAAAGTCAAATCTGGCCTTCGATAATGATTTTATTATCTTCTAATTTTCAACTGACTCTTGATAATTCGAGATAGAGGGTTTAGGCAAAACGTGTTTAAGAATCTTGAAAAACACAGAAAATGCCTGCAATAAAAAAACTGGAAATGCATGGAAATGAGTGAAAGATAAATTTTCTACCGAATTAAAAATGATAAACTGTTTTAAAAAGTAAAATTAGTCTTACATTTCTAAGTTTAATTTCGGACAACAATCTATATTCAATAACAGCCGATTAAAACAAAATACAATTGCAGTAAAGAGGTAACTCTTTTAAAGAAAAGTATGCCACTTTGAAAAGATTTTTTAATGAACAAACTTTTTTACTGGAACTTTATTTGAAATGCAACTTAGCAGAAGAATTACACCATAGTGAATATAATTTTTTTTTTATTTCTGTAATATTTTTAAAATGTTATATTCCGGTGAGGCTATTTATGAATATAATATTAATAAGATTGTGTGGATGTAAACAATATAAAAATGATCCGACTTATTTTTCTATACATTTGTACTGAAAATACTTCGATGTCATGCTACATAAATAAGTTTTTAAACCACCCATCTTTTGCAATACATCAGCCTTTACGAGTTGTAGGATAAACAGTTACTTTTGGAAATACATTGTACTACATTTCTTTCCTTACCAGAAAAGGAATGTATTACAGGACATGGCCCGTGGGGTTTAAGACAGCAGTATCTAATCTGTAGTATATCCAGCCTTCAAACACTAACCCTTCCTAAATTTATACCCCCTAGTTCATTCAGTAGCCTTTCATTCCATGGGCGTCTTAAATTTCAGAAACTCTGGTATACGGCCCCTTCGCCCGGTGAACCCTTAAAGCTGAGACAACTACGCCATAAAACAGAGATTTGTGGACAGTTTCTAAGATGCCGATCTTGGACGATCGTTTCCCGCGCTACCAAATATTTCTTATTTCTTATCTTTGACAATTTTCCTAGGCTCCTTAAACAGATAAAAAATAACCAAAGAAGTGGGGGATAGGGAAAACGGGCCCATAGTGCAGGTTGTTTAAGACTCTTTTGGGCCCATACCTAGAGCGGGGAATTGTGGGTCGATTTTTAAAAGAATGGCATATTCGTTTGGGTCATTACGCATTAAGACAGGATTCGGAAAGAGGTTATGCAAATGAGGAAGGATAATTTAGTGCTGATGGTGTCGACACTTTGTAAAGTTTGACGACTGTCGAGGGGATGGCAATGAACAAAAGTCATTGGATGAGGAAACAGCTGAAATCTTTACACTTGGTTCAGTAGTTAGGAATTATGACGAAAGAAAATCTTTTCACTTTTATGGATGCGAAAATATTAATTTACGATTACTCTTTTAAAAATAGGTTATTATAATAATTAATGTTGAAGGTGTATACAATTTGTAAAGTTTGAGAATTTTAGGAATGACAGTGAACAAAGGATATTAACCACTTGATTTAGGAATTTATTTAACCTCCTTTTTAGAAGACAAATAATATATTGAATAATTATCATGAATTCAATACATATGATAATGCAAGCGACATCTGTGATAGTTAACCCGCATCCTTTTAGCTGTAAAATCGTGTCCAGAAACGCACTATTTTTAAAATTGTTTACCATTGCCATAGGAAATTAATCGTCAGTTATAAGTTTGAAAGTGGAAATTTTCACATTTTCCCAATATTTTTCAGTGAAAGCTCTAAATGGCTGTAACCATAATTTGCACGTCATTGTCTGACTAGTCAACAACTTTGTCTTCTTATATATGTGTAAGTTTTTCTGATGGAAGCGTACACCTTTGTATGTGAATAGATGAATGTAAAAGAAACATTTTACTAATTAACATTTTTGTTCTATGGTGGCCATATAAAAAATTTATTTTTTGTAACATTTTATTATCAATCTGCTTCGATATCAAAGTCAAAAGCTCGATTACCGCAATCTATCTTCAGTGTTGAAGGTCTCGGTTACTGAGTGAACAAGGCGAGTGATTAGGTAACCAAGTTGTTCGGGGTTCAAATCCAAGGTTTGTATCCGTAACAAATGGCGATTATTAAATAATCAAATGATGTGCTATGGAAGCAAAAAAATATTTTTTCAATCTCTAATAAGCAATTAGGTTTAATATTAGGAATAGGTACTTACGTATTAACGCCACCGGGGCTACAGATTGGCGGTAATGCGCCAATAAAGAGCAATCTTGTTTACAAAAACCGCCAAATTGGCGTTAATACGTAAGTACAAAAACCGCCAAATTGGCGTTAATACGTAAGTACAAATCCGCTAAATTTGGCGGCACTTAAAAACCGCCAAATCTGTAGCTTCGGTGGCGTTAATACGTAAGTACCTAGGAATATTTATAATGTTGGAGAAATAAATAGTTCATTATTGAAACGGTTGAACTATATTGTATAATATTTCCCAATATTTAACAATATTGAAGACAAATATTGAGCAATATAGGAAACGTCTTACATTTTACACTGTTTCAATATTGTAACAACAATATTATACACTATAGATTTTTTTAATTTTAAAATATTGAACAATTTAGTGTGATACTTGGGTTCACGTAATAATGTAGAAAATCGCATATTTCCAAATTAAATATATTAATAATTTCTTTTAATAAATAGAATAACAGTCCTAAATAGGATGTAACATCTAAACAGGAGGTTAAATAAATTCGTAGATCAAGGCGTCACCTAATCGAAAATTCATTTTTTAAAAATATTCTTAGAATAGTTATTATGGTTATTACATGCACTATTGTAACTCAATCAACGTAATTAAATCTTAAATAAAATGGAATCAATCCACTCTGAAAATAGAAGTCAGAACAAAATAATACAGGTGAAATATTGATACAAAAACGGGACAAATATCCAGTCACTCTCCAGAATTAAAAATTCCATTCACTCCGAAATCCAATTCCTTTTCCTCGAATATTTACTTATTGATTAAGTGCATTTAACACACAATTTCGAGTGATTTTATGGTTAGCGAAAAACAAAACCTAAGAGAAGAGGGAAAAAAACCCTCATCTCCGAAGTCTGAAAAGACATAACAGTTCGTCATTTTTATAGCAGGCGGGAAGAAAAAAATCCTGAAAAATTATTCTTTCCCGCTATGAAAAGATCCTGACCATATATTCTATTCAAGCTTTCAGTCGGGCCCTTTTCATTTTTTTTGAAATCCGGGGACACCTTTAATAAGAAGCAGCCATCAGCAGAGTTTTTGATTAATTGTCAGAGCTAGGCTCGCTCCGAAGGAGGCAGTTAGATTGAAGAAATCGATACCAACCTACCATCAGCTGAGCAATTAGTTTTAAGCCCAACTCCTCCAGCTAAGAAAAGCCCACTTGCTGTCTTAACCGAGCTAAATAGCGTTAAGAATTACCGAAGAGAAGTCAACTTGAGCTTTAAGGCTGTGTTTAAATGTTTAATTCAAATATTTAATTTTCCCACTTAAAGGGAGTCTTCAAAGGCGTAATTGGTTAGTCAAACAGTCTTTATTTACATGCATTTCGGTTACAATTAAAACTTCATTGAAGTTTTGAAATTAAAAATTAAGTTGATAGGTTTGCATATCCCACTCCGTCATGAAATTCCATATTTGACTTACAAGTACTAGTTCCTAACTATTTTCTTAACGAATATTTATTTTGTTGGCAAACTTCTCAAATAATACCTGATGATATAGTATAGGCAAATTAAGGTTGGAGACGGAAATAATTATTATAAAGCTAATTCCTTCTGAAATAGATTCTTTAGGTCCCCCTGTACTTCCCCAGAAAAATCCCAAGAAATCCTCCTTGGGCAACACCCTTAAATTTTGAGTAAATGTCCGCCATCTTGGATTTTCCCCAAAAAGCCATAACTCAGCAATGGGTAATCATAGAGAGGTGTTGTCGGTGTCAAACGTTTCTATTTTGGAAGTAGAACTCATTTCTGCAATAAAAAGTCTGAAATAAAGAGTTGATATAATTTTATTACCATAAAAAATTTTAAAAACATACAAAACAGCATTTTTCACAAAAAAATAATTTGTTTGATGCAACTTGATGGAACTCATATAAAAATCAAAATATTCACGCATAAATAAACAGGTAGTGTTCAATATCGTTCATTAAAATCGTCTTCGCCCCAAGCGACGAGCAACGTCGTCGAATAAAGAATGAAGGTTAGGTGCCCATTCATGCTGTAGACCGCCTTCAAGGTCGTCCGCACTTCTTAAAACACACGCGATGCGGTGGAACAGTTGGTTAGGGTTAAAAACTACAGGATCTGTATCAATGAATTTAGTATTTTCCATAGCGGCCAGTGTGAACACTTGCACTTTCCTCTTCAAAGTCACGTCAGCAAATCTTTTTCCCACGATTCATTTGACGGCATTTTCGCCTAGCTCCTCTGCTGAGTCACAATTAACTCTATCAACAGCAACAATTCCTGAAGACAGGGAAATGAGCTCTTCGGATTGGTTGAAGGGCGAATGTTGTTTCAGCCAAATTAAAAATTTCTTCAAATCACTCGTATCTGCCACGATTTCGATAAAGAAATGTATTGGTCGGAAGATTCATCCGTCACTTCAGCGAAAGCCTCCACTGTTCCGTCACCTGAAAACTTCCCGGCATGGTGTAAATCCAAAGCGCTACGACGCCATCAGACATATTTCGGCCTTGGGTCAAGCCACCGCTAACTTTCATAGATCGCATTTGACCTGCTCTATAGTTATGCCCGTCCAAACGCCGCACTAAAACTTATCCGATCGCCGAACTGTAAAATAACCCTCACTCACGAAACGTTCAAACTCTTGATCCGACAAACTAGTCTTAAGATTAGACATATTCTGGAGGTACAGATGAGCTGATTTAGCGTAATGAATATTCCCAGCTGCATGGAGGTGGACTAACATGCGTTAGACGGCATAGAGATGAAGATTTCAGCCACCTGTTCTTTCAGCTCTCACGAAATAATGCATTACAGCAACTTCCTGGAAATACTGCAAATATAATTTACCTTTACGGCTTCTTTCTAGTGTCTTCACCGCGCTGGATACAACACTCAGTAAAGGTTTGTCTTTTGATAGAAAAAAAAATTTGGAGGAAGACAAGTTTATCAACTCATTGTGAATTCCTCTGAGAGTTTCGACGACAGGACCGCTTAAAAATCTGTTTTCCTCGCAATATTCCACAATCAAAAGACCGATTGCTGCCTGAGAAAGCGAATGCTTTTGCATAATGCTATTGCATAAGCATGCCCATTTAGCCAAGTGGAAAACAGCGTTTTTAGCAACTACCTCACATTTCTTCGAGGCCACTGCCACCAAGATTTTTCCCACAGAACCCACGTAACTCATAAGCAGAAGAAATCCACCTAACCTCACTATTACCTTGGACATAATATAACGTTCAATATAATTTCAACAGTCAAACAAGCTTCAATAGGCTGGTACGGAGAGGGGATCCTTTTCTTTGCAGGTCATGGCCTATTCGCAGAATATATATATAGGTTTCCTCTGGCACCTTCTCTATACTGTCAGTTGCGGAGAAATGGACTCAACAATTCATTATGCTGCAAGGTGTATTCTAACATCATCCTGGCACATGGTTTCTCCATCCAGTGAAAATGAAAGAGGATGATTTAGAAGTGTAGAAAGTAATCAAGGCGCAAGGAAAAAGTTAAGACTTTTGATTAAACATATTCATCGTTACCAATTTTTGTTTAAACCTTATCCTTAATAATAAGTGTGAAATTTAATCATGTGATAAATTATGTTACATATTTTTAATTAATAATTTTGTGAATAGCACCCTTCTTTATGTTTTCAGTAATCTTGCTTATAGATGACTGGTAGAGTAGTTTTAACAGATGATTGTTTTAATACTTTTGTTTTTGTAAGAAAAATATCGCCAAATTAACAGTATTGTTTATAGTATGTTAGCACTATTACCTTGGACAGCTCATCAATATCTTCCGCCTGAGAAACGATATCCATAGCTTTAATAAAAGGCGGCTGAACAAATGTCCTAATACACCTTTGTTGCCCCTTCCTGCATTCTTCATCAGCGAAACAACAACAAGTATTAACTGATTGGGGTTAGAAGGTTGAAGATTGACGAAGGGCAAGGACATTACTGCTAACTTTTCGTATCATCTTTTTCCTGCGACATTCTTCATGAAACCACTCCATCCCGTATGAGGTTCTTCAGCTGACTTGGCACCTGCCGTCCAAATCCAGTGGTATAAGGTTCCGATTTTGGCATCCATCGGCCGAAATTTCAGGGAGGGGGGAGCCTTCCATTAGAAGGCGATTCAATCTACGGTTCTTGCGTCAGTCGTGAGTAACGATTGGGATGAATCCAAACTTTCCAACAATATTTGTCGTTAGTATAATCTTTTGTCGTGGAATCAGGGGTGGCGCCATCAGAGTGGGGAACGGGGGGCCAGGCCCCCACGTCGGGGAAAATTTTTGTACTGGGTATTTAACTGTAGTTGATAAATAATAATCTAGTGATAATTTGAGATCAATTTCTTTACACTCGTCGCCCCTTACAGCAGGTCGTGCCCCCTGTCGGGCAAATCGCCCCCCCCCTTCGGGCAAAGTCTAGCGCCAATCCACGGTGGAATACAAGAAGTCTGAACAGCTGAAACAGGAGTAACACACTGCACTCCTCCCATCACATGAAAAGTTCCATTCCATCCATAGTTCGAGTGTTATGATATGCATTGTCGAAGACAAACTGAACAAATCCATTGTCCTGAACTTCACTTAAAATGTTCATTGTCATGGAAGTTTCATACTTACAGATCTCGCTGTAGGAAATAGAGGATGCTAATAGCTGCACCTATAATCTTTTTTTCATCAACGGTGTCTTTTTATCGGTCGGCGTACCAATTGTCCGTTAAAATCTTCCAGGCAACTGGCCTTAAAGAAACAACAGTCCCGAAACACTTCGTGCTGGCTGAAATAAGAACGGCATTGCCGTAGCGCCCTGATAAAAGCTCACGCAGACGCTTTTCACTATACAACTTGTCACTCCCAATACTGAAATGTAAAAGCATCTCCTTAAGGTTCGACAGCAGGTACTGGCAGCGAATGTGCATGAGAGTCCTGCTTCAATCGGGGTATTCTGGATGAACGCGATACCGAGGAGCATGTCCAAGTCAAACGTACCAGCTCTTCAACCGGAGAGGATTATTCAAATTGAAGACGATTTTAATGAGCGATATTGAACACTACTTGTTTATTTATGCGTGAATATTTTGATTTTAAAATTATTTTCAACAAGTTTTATTTTTTCAAACAAATTAATTTTTTTGTGAAAAAATGCTGTTTTTTGTATATTTTTAAACATTCTTATGTTAATAAAATTCTATAAACGCTCTATTTTAGACTTTTTATTGCAATAATGAGTTCTACTTGCAAAACAGAAACGTTTGATATCAACAGCACCTCTCTATGATTGTCCATTGCAGAGTTATGGCGTTTTGGGGGAAATCCAAGATGGCGGACGTTTACTCAAAATTTAGGGGTGTTGCCCAAGGATGATTTTTGGGGATTTTTCTGGGGAAGTACAGGGGGACGTAAGGAACCTATTTCAGAAAGAATTAGCTTTATAATAATTATTTCCGTCTCGAGCCAAATTTAGGTCTAATTTGCCTATACTAATAATTTTAAATGATTTTTAATCTCTTCAGCATAAAAATGTAGAAGGAAATATGATCTCAAACATATATAAGTGTGTGCTATAAATTGTTATAAATTATCTCCAATATAAATGCAGCGATTCCATCTTTATTTTTGATCCTATTATATCTAGGATTTTTAATAATTTCCGGCTAAAGACGAGTTCTATATGTAATCGGAAATGGAGTAATTTTCTCTGAAATCCTTTAAATACATCTTTTCATTGCGAAACTCGCGAATTAATGCCACCCATACTTTTAGATAAATGCTAGCTCTAAACAATGCTTCTCTTTCCTTTCCCTGTAGATTTAACGGCGACAGTATGAAATGATATTCAATTGGAGTTTGTGTGTGCCTTTATTAAAGTTTTTTTTATAATTTCGATAGTAATAAGGGACCATGGAGGCATAGAGGTAAAGTCTCGGCTTCAAGGCGAGAGTGTTCCAGGTTCGAAACCCGATTCCACCGAAATTCCACCATGCATGTGGGCCCGGCGCACGTTAAATCTGGCGTCGCAGGTCAAACATACTCCCGTTGGTTTGCTGCGGAAGTTTGGAGAGGGAGGTGACGGCTCAGGTGTCGTCCATGTCATCTGACTATGATTCAAAATTAGCGTTATGTCTGAAAATAGCCTTCGTGTTGTTTCAAAATGAGAAGTTAATATAACTAAACTAATCGTTGATAACACTTTTATAAGACGATTCAGTGAAGGATATACAGAAAATAAAGCTGAATGTCTTTTCTATTACTTTTTCATTAACCAAATGCCAAAGACCAACCATTATATGCCAAAGACTTTAAATACCGATACCATAAGAACAATATCTGCATAATTTGGAAAACCGGAATTTCATTCGCACGAAATTTTCCCGAAGAACAAGCCTGAGACTTTTTTTGAGGGCAACTCGCCCACATTTATGTTGTATGTGATAAAATCTAGGGGCATAGTTTGTAAAGTTAGCATATTTAAGTTCGGTTTTGAGGCTGCACAAGGGGTTTAAGGTATTCTTTTAATTTCGAACCATGGTCAAATTACAAAAACGACAGAACACCACTACAAACCCCTGCATCTGAAATCAGAATGACTGATTCTTTAAACAGTTCGGTAGGTAGGGAGCATCTTTCTATTTTTTGCATTAAAAAAACCTGACATAACTAAAAAGACTCGATAAAAAGGGAAAAAAATACTAATTAAAAATTTAAATGCAAATTTAAAAATGAACACTTAAAAACTAATCTACAAGCTATAATTATTTACATGCATTTTAACGTTACAAAAACCTATATACATTTATACTAAACAGATGAATAGACATGGAAATAAAGTTCAAAATATCCATGAACAATAAAATTTAGATTTCTTGATTGAGAATAGTTCATGAAAACGTTTTTAAAAGGGGAAAAATATATTCTTGCTTTGCAGGAAGCACTAAAACTTTCATTCCGAGAGTCCTAGGGTAATATACTCAAGTCCGCTGTCCGTGGGCTTGGATTGTCTGGTGGGGAGGAAGTAGATTTTGGTGTTGTTATTGTTACCGAGGAAATGGAGAATACCTCTCAAAAATGACATGCCACATCAAAGTAAAGACGTTCCCCCTACTATGACAGATGTAAGCCTATATTTACAATGTATATTTGAGGAATTTGGGTCTCGATACGCAGTCTCCCGAAGCCGATACTCTACCACCAGTTTACTGAGACCCCAGGTAAGTCTGGAGAACTGCTTTTATACCCAATCGCCACATTGGGTCTATCTATTTTATTTGAATATGATATTATATATCTAATTTTATTTAAATTTAATGTTTTGTTATAATTGCAAACTTCCTTGTTGCTAATAAAAAGTTTTACTATCTGAAAGAAACACTATCATAGACAAATTTCTATTGAAATTCTCCATTGATCTAAAATTCTGATGTGAAAGCTAAAATAACTCATGGTATCTGTTGAGATTTACAATTTAATGCTGAAAAGAAGAATCTTCCAATGAAAATAAAAATGGCCGCATGTAAAGGAAATAAAAATCTGCAAAACAAATATTCATTCAAGATGAGATTTCTGAGTTATAAACACACTCCCGGAGGCGTTTTGAATAAACCACCTCACTCGACAAAATCATAGATTGGAAATACAGAAGAACACATAATCCGTCAATCCATAAAGTCTCACATTTCCATCTATCTGATTCGCGAATCAGAAGCATCAGCCTCGTATTCGTTTCAACATGTTCGAAAATAAAATAAAAACATTTCGCTGAACATAGCTATAATCACGTTCGTGCATTCAGCTACTATTTCACACCGTGATGCATTGGCGTGGTTTTGAATAAGTTCAGAAATCCATAAAGCGAGTTAAGCAGTCGCTTTTTGATTTACTTGATATTTCCCTTCAGCGTAACGGAAGCTCAAGCGTAATCAACTTAATATGTCAGCTAACGCTTTAAGGGAAAGTAACCCAATCAAAAGAAAGGAAATCGGAAAGGAAAGGTAATAAAAATAAATTTTATTTAGGTAGCTTGTTGTCAAATGGGAGATATTTTACGACCAAACAAATGCAGAAATAAGATTTAGAGACCAGTAGCTTGAGCGGGGCAGCATTTCTTCTGATTATTATTACCATTTTTGCTGTGTAAGTTATCTGACAACGCAGGGGAATGAAAGCATAAGTAGCTTCTCGTTTTCAAAAAGTAAAATTTTTATTTGCAGAGATGGATTTCCTTGAGTAAAAGAGAATGGGAAATGGGAAGACTCTTGTTGATGAGAAATTTTTAACTGGCCTGCTTTTATGATGTCTTAACCTTTGAAACAGTAGTAACTATTAATTAAATGAAGATAGTTGCATCTTTACAGTACGCATTCCCATAAACGTGTTTATTAAATAAAATGTCGAATGAGAAATCCTTGTGTTGGATAAAAAAACTGCAGTTTTTACAGTTTTATGGCAGTAGAAAGAAACTGCATGTCTCAAATAGGAAATATAAGATTAAAGTGTTTTTTCCTGTTATTACTTGTTTTATTCAATTTGCTATTACATAAACCGTTAACATTTGCCTTCGCAGAAATTTCAGTTCTTCATTAATCTTGAATATCGCATCATTATAAGCCATTTTAAATCTGACATCTTTTTCATTTGTCACATATGACTTTTTTCTATAACTCAGTTTATAAATTAAAATTAGTAGAAAATTTAGTACAGACGGTCCATCACAGAGTATGCGAGATTTTGATGAATAAAATTATCTCGGATATCATCTTTTAAAGAGTCGTTCAAGAGATATCCTTAAAAAAGTAAACGAATGTATGAAGTAATACATGCTGACTCAAATCTGAACATAAAAATTATGAGGGAAGGCAGAAAACAACGATATGATCAATATCGTTAGATATAGCAAATAGATATAAGCAAATCACGAAAGAAAACACCAACCATAGGAAACAAAACAGACACAAAGTCACAGCTAGAAAATACTAAATGAAGCACTTTAAAGCATTTTATTAGGAGTATAACAACTGGTCTGAACATAACACGGTTAATAAACACAGTATTTGAAATCCATATTATTTTCATCTGCATATTGGTAAAAGGGGTCAGATTGGAGAGACGAAGAATCATTGTAGAGAATCGTTGACTAGTTTGTCACAAATTCGAAGCAAAAGCATGCTTACGATTTAGTTTTAGTTATATTAACGTCCCGTTTTGAAGCAACACGAGGGCTATTTTGGGACGGACCTCGTAATTTTGAACCCCGGTCAGATGACGAGGACGACACCTGAGCTGGCACCCCCTCTCCAAACTTCCACGCCACACCAACGGGAGGACGTTTGACCACTACGTATGATTTAGCGTGCAACGGGCCCCATACACGGCTGATCTTCAGTGGAATCGGGTTTCGAACCTGGAACCCTCCGGCTGCGAGGCCGACACCTTACAACTGGGCCATAGCGGCCCTTTAAAGTAATAAATTAATTAAAGGAAATAAAATTCGTGATGTAGGCATTGAAAGATTTGCCTTTACCGATAAAAAAATAATAATTTCAAATCTAGTTGGAGTAGCATACTTTAATCTTACTTTTTACGCAAAATGTTTATAAAATTCGAGTATTCGAAATTTAAAATAGTTATAATAGTTATATAGGCCACCGCGGTCCTAGCATGCTTGCGAATCAACCGACAGAACAAATTCATAAAATGCTTTAAACTGATGATTTTTTACCTAAGGAATTGCCCTTTTAAAAATATTTTTAATATTTTCCATAATTTATGTAAAATATCCAGTTTTTAGAAAATCTGAATCGCGATTATTGTTTCAGCAATAAGACGGATATCGAAAGAATTTATTCAAGTTTCATTGATAAACCAATAAATAAATGCAAAGTAAATGTATTTGTCCACGTTTTTTCGAGCGTCACTACGGACGCCGATAAAACTAAATAGGTTTGTCACTGTTGTCGGTGTGGGAATGGGAGTAATCCTTCGCTAGAGGGTCGGTACGTCTAAATATTTGAATTGATTTGTGGTATTAGATCATCCCTAGCTACGCAGGGGCTGAGACAACTGAACTAAGATTGTTTCCAACCTAACAATTGCAGTTACTTGCGTGATTTCTGATACGCCTTGAGGTCTATAAGCAATCTCAGTTGATAGAGCTAATTGCTGGGTTATTTCTCGGTTACTTACGTTTAGGAAATGATTCAGAATATATATTTTTTCATGGTTTTAGAGTAACGGTTGTTTCGTAATTGATGGGATAAATGGTATAATGTAAGTGGAAAGTGTTGTAGCTGTAAATTTAAAATCAGTGGATCCTTTCAGTCTTATAATAGAATATATCTTGACTGCAATTCTTCGTTTTGCTTCACGTACTAAATCAAATATTTAAGACTGCTTTATTTTATAATTTCTTTAATATATTAAGTGGCATGTCAGATACCGGTGGTTGATACTATACTTTTCTTTCGGAACGCGTCAGTCACCGGTGACTGACAGTATGCTTTTTTTTCAGGCAGCGTCAGTTACTGTTGACTGGCGATTACAATTTAAAAATTATATTCTACGATTAAAAATTCTATTATATTCTTATACTAAAAATCTTTACGCTTATTTGGAATGCTTTTTTGTCTTCCTTTGTTTTTGTACGCAGCAGCATATTGCTCGCGACTAAAACATTTTAATATTTTTGTAATATTTTTGAATTTGTTTGAATTGTTAATTGCATTTTCATTTGATTTTACTCTTTATATTTTTATTCTTCTATTAATAAGTTAAATTATTTGGAGATCATAATATAATTTATTTAAATATTACTTATTACCAAAAAAATTTACAGAGTACTTTTAAAACACTCTGTAAATTTTAACACAAAAGTGTCTCTTGCCTGTTCGTTGTCGCCAGCATATCCATAAAATCGGAAATTTTGGGCTAAACGAAAAGGAAGCCAAAAATGCTTGGCACTCAGCGTGTTAATATTAACAAATAATTATTGTCATTCGAGCGCTCTCTTTCATAAGCATACAACTTTCTTACTTTTAAAAAAATCCCGCCATTCCTTTTACGAATACGCAGTTTCCTAAAGAAGTTGAAGCTCTTTCAGTCAAAAATTCCTCTTATTCTGTTTGTGTTATAGTTCTTGATATATTACGGAATATAGCACGATGATTACTTTTTAAATATCAATAATGAAATAAAATACATTCTGCTATAAGACATATAATTTTTCGCTATACATATAAACACATAAAAATAGTATTTTATTACTGCAAATAAAATTTTTTAGCGTTTTATATATGCATATAAACATCCAAGGTTTTAACAGTTTAGTTTTACGTAGAAATGTGTCTCAGTGTATTTTTTAAAAAATGGATTGAAGTTAAGAAAACTTCTTATTTCCTTAATCTATCGCATATGTGTTTCACGACATATAACTTTTACTGCTGTGTCCATTATACAACAGGCCCCAAAATAACTGCCTTGGTGCTTTTATTACTGAGCCACACTGTCTGGCGAGACAACAACGACATAAACGTAGAAATTGAACCAAACCACACAGATTAATTTTAAGAATAAATTTACAACCGTAATTCACTTTCGCTACCTGTATCATTGTATCCTTGTTCGAACTTCCGGGTATATTTTTAACACGCAGATTTATCTTTTCAACGCATTCAGCAAACTACGATCATCCAAAATACTTTTTCGAGTATGTTTTAAAAGTTATTGCATCGGAATCAGGCATTCGTTTCAAATTACCGAACAAATATTTCCTTCGGGAAGAGTTAGAAATCCCATGGGGTGCGGTCTGGGTTGTATGTAGTGTGTCTGCGGATGTCCTGCGACTTTTTCCCACTTCAAAAACTTTATATTCCACTGAATTATTTTCCTCTCACTTCAGCTTTCTTCTTTAAAAGCTCCATTCATCTTCAGCACAGTATCTGAGATTCACAAATAGTGTGGGACACGATATCAAATCGAAAAGACCCGCCCCGCTTTAATATTCAGACACGCAACTCGAAAAACAAGGTATGTAGAAATCCTCACTTGTTATAAACACCGCCGTTCAGAGTAGACTAGTAAATGAAAAATGATCGGCACGTTGTTACGTTTGAACAACGAGTTTAACTTCACGTCTACATTGTTGCCGGTTGACTTGGTGGCTTTGTTCGGAAATACGAGCGCTGCTGACACTTGTTTAAGGACAGCCGTTCTATGTTTAACTAGAAGATTTTCGCCCATCTAAGACGGGCTTTTAGCCTGCAAGCCATATATCAGGACTGATTGTAACAGATTTAGTCACGAATGATGTAATACAAAATTTCATGCACAATGGCAGAGTGCTTAAGAAATAAATGAAAAAAATTATGAAAAACAGGTTTGATGAATCACTTGGCACTAACTTTCGTTTTGTTAAAAACTTTACTTTTAACGATTACTTTCGTTTTATGCGAGTAAAAATAACGTAAAATACACTAACAGAAAAAATGCATTACCAAATCTCTAATAATAACAAAAGAGAATGGGTGTGTTGACACTCTACAGGGCAGACCGCTGAACCTAGAGCTACGAAATTTGGAACAAACAAACTTTGGAGGATAAGAATGTGCATCTCGGAGCTCTTTTTTCGAACTTTTAATTAATTAAAAATTAAGCATAATTTTGACGTTTTTCTCAATAACTTCGGAAAATCTTACAGCTCAAAAATGATTTTTGCGCCATCGGAAAGTACAAAAAATTACCTTTTTAATGATATCAATTAAATTGCTTTATAATTTTTTCTCTAATTTTAATAAATTTTTAATTATATTTTTGGCATAATTTACAACATTACTTTTCATTGTTATACGCAATTCCATCTGTTTTCATTGTTTAAACAAATATTTAATTACGAGTTTCTCTTTCATTGTTGAAATCTGATGTAGCATTCTTATACAATCATCCTATTTGCTCGTTCAATAATGACGCAGACAAAAGGGGCGGGGTTATTTATGCTCCGCCCAGCGTTATGGACATCTCTGGACAATTCTATTATAGATGAAGCATTTAAAAAAAAGCTTGAAAGGGCATGCATTTTTTTTTCTTTCTTTAAGAAACTGTTGTTGAAATACATTACGAGCAGTTTATGTTTTGATATGAAATTTGTCAATTTCATGTGGCTGACTCTTACAGATGAATATTATTTTCACATTGATCCTAATCGTAATCCTAAAAGGGGAGAGTGCTTTAAAAATGGTATTGAGTTTATTTGGATAGTTTTAATTTAACACTTACTTTCCCAAAATATTACTCCCACAACCAATGAATAAACCTAAAATTTGAATGACTAGCTGCTAAACGTATTTCTTTTTTTTCAGGAAAGTCTTAACTCGCACATTTATATAAGAGTTATTATATACAATTTATATGCAAACTCTACTAGCATACAGGAATGTATTTTTATTGCGTACCCACATGGTTTATGGCAATCTGCCCAGCAATATCATCCAGGTCTATTTTCATTCTTCTGACCTACTACCATACAGAATATTACCGAATAAGAATCCTCTTGTCGCAGCAATAACAAAATTGTCCAAATGTAATAAGTCGCCCCACTTTTTCCCAGCGTAACTGGTTGCTGGACGTCTCGGGCAAGGGTACCGAAATTGATCCGTTATCCTTTTCTTGTAATTAATATTTATCTATGGGTCCAAACGTGAGGATAGGGCAAAGAAGGGTTCTTTATGAGAAAATAATGATCATTGGCGAGACTGGGGAAGAAATGGCATTCTAGCTGCTTATTGGGATCCTTAGAAGTCGGAGAAAGGAGTATCATCATTGGCCTATTCCTTAATGGAAAGCATTGATTTCCCTTGAAGAGGTGCTGAAAATGGAAGACTTTGAGGATTCTCTTCAGCTAGCTATTGGGAAATCACGAAGCTACTTGCTTCGAAGCGAACTCAGGAATACTGAAAAGATGTTGCACAGTGAGGAGGCGTGAAGGATAGGGAGGTGTTAGAAAAAGGGAGCCAACAAGTTTGGAACAAATAGAAACGCGGTGTAAACTGATCGATAGTTTATTTTTTAAAGTTGTTTAATTCTGAAAGGTGAAATTATACTATTAATGGTAATTTTAACTAACGTTCATTACTTCCGTATTAGATTTATTGTAATTAAGTAATTGTAACTCTGATATTGTTTTGATTGATATTTTCGATGGTAGAGAATTTGGTTAAAACTGCTCAAAACTAATCGCATCTTAATATCAACAAATATCTAAGGTAAACTTCAAATGATTTGTTACCGAAGATGGAAATAAAATGCCAATCTGTAGCCTGGGCTATAACCAACCAGGAACACAACAAGTTTAGAAGAAAGAAAAACTCGATGTAAACTGATCGACAGATTACTATATAAATGATGATTAAATATGGAAGATAGGAATAAACTGTTAAGTAGAAAAAAATGTCGCTTATGTTAAAAATATAATGTAATAAAGGATAGATAACATTGATTTTGTTTTGACTGGTATCATGGTAGTGTTAGAAATAGAATCTAAGCAAAATTAATAAATATATCAGATAAGCTTTGAAAAGTATTTTACGCAAAGTAAAAATAAAATGTAGTAATATACAATATAACAAATTATCTGTGTTTGTAACTGTTTCTAATGATAAACTAAAATATTTCAGACAATCTTTTGTTTATAATTGTATATTTTTGCCTATGAAAGTAAACTATTTAAACAGTTCCTTTCTTTTGCAAAGATTCTTTCATTTTGCTCTAAGTTAAGATGTGAGGTTTCTTGAAGGTTTCCAATATTATCGAGATATGCATCGAAAATACTTCTCGAAAGATTAAATTTTATCACTTAGAATTATACTTAAAATGAAATAGTCATCTTGGCTTTCTCGAAACTGTAAATAAGATAAATAAAAAATTGTACAATCAAACATATGAAGTTTTACTTGTACATTTAACTTCTACAAATCTAGGGGCCAAAATAAAGAACTCGGGATTTTTTTAACTTATGACATTGCAGAAACCGGCCGACATATTGTGCATTCGATCAAATATACATACAAACGACAGGACATTCGCTTAGAAATTAAAGTGTTAAACTCGGTAGAGTTTAAAAATGATTAAACATTATTAATTTCTAATAAAAGCAAATATTTTAAAGAAAAATGCTGATCTACTTATTAATGGTGTTATTGCCGATGAATTTTTTAGCACAACTTAGGATCACAATAAATTTAATGAATTGAGTTGAAAAAATTATGGATAAATTAACCATTAATATAACATATACAATGTTTTGCGATTTTAAAACTATTAATAGGAAAAAATTAATTCCAAAATCCTTCTAAAGGAAACATGCCTTGGAAGTTAGATATGCATCTTATAATACTGTCTACTTTTAAGCATAATTTACGTTCTTTTCCCCTAACCGTCCCCACGGCTTGTCGGAAAGTTCGTTTTCAGGCCTTGGGAATGGCACTGTCTCGAATGCATTAACCTAAATTATTGTTTAATAATTCAAGCGGAATTGTAATCGAATACAATCATTGACAAAGGATGCGTATTAAGAAATTATTTGCAGATGTTACAAAATAAGCAAATTGGGTTTCTCTGCAATTTATTCCTATTATCCTTTCTAGATTGAAAGATTTCCTTTCTCATGACTATTAACAATGCATAAGTAATTGATTTTATTTTCAAACAAAGCAATGTAAATTCGGATATTACTAAGTTACGCATATTTGTTATTTGACGATTGTACAAAATGAGCAAATAAGGATTATCTGCGATTATATTTATCTTTAGCGCTTCCCTTTTTAGAGTCTGAAAACCAGTTTTCATGGCTACTAACAAAGTACAAACAACATATTTTATTCTCCTTGAATGTCATGCAATACAAATGACTTCTTGCTAAGTTGTATTTAAAGGTGATGAATCGTGTGATAAGTTTGATAGCAAAATTTTCTTTAAAACTTTCAAACGTAATCCTAAACTAATTTGATCATTAAAAAAAGTAATGCATATTTGGAAATTATATGTAGATTGTACGAAATTAGAAAATTAGGATTTTCTGCGATTATATTTATTCTAAGTGCTTCCCTTTTTGAGACTGAACCATTTTTCATGGCTTCTAACAATGCACCAGCAACATATTTTATTCTACTTGAATATTATGTTAAACACATGGCTTCTTGTTGAACTGTGTTTGAAGGTGATGGATCGTGTGATTAGTTACTCCTCTGCCTTAACTCGCCTTAAAATCGATGGAGTGAGTTATGAAAACTCAGGAAGGCCAATAAATCCTATTTGTTGACTATCACTTAATAATGCTCCACCTAAGCTATCTCTTTCCAGTTCTATCGCAGGCTCTAGATTAAGTGCTTGCAGTGAAAAGTCAATATATCGAAATCTAGTGGCTCACTACAATTATCTTCGGCCTCATTCGAACTGCCTCACCACATTTTCTGCGCTATTGACTTTAGTCAGGAATTGGATTTCTTCTATCACATAACGATGCAGTTTTGAATAAATATTTTTAATATATTGAATGAAACAGATTATTTAAATGAAGAAAATGAATTATTCTTCATATAAAAATGTAATGTTGGAAAATTAAATTCAATAAAGCCAATGAAACTTTTTCTGATCACTTGCTGACTGTAAATCAAAATGAATTATATTTCTAACTGTAGTTATGAAAGAGCTGAATTAAGATATAAACTAACTGTAAAAATCCGTCTGGGACATTAACTTAAATAATTTATTTTGTCGGAAAAAATGTGGGAAAAAGTTTTTTATTCCTTTTAAGAAATTTTTGTTAATGCTTTTTTACAATTTTTTCAATTATAGAGACGTCGATTTCTATCTATAGTTATTGAATCAGGACTGTCCTCTAATTGTTTATTTCATACAATTTCAGATTAAGTTAAACAGTTAAGTTTATTTCATCATAAAATTTCTTAGTCACTTTACACTAACTATTTTCTGCGTTCAGTTATATCGATAATTAAAGAATTTCTCTAAATATAATACTTGGAAAACAGTATATTTATTTCTAAAAAATGAATAAGAGTGAATAATAGATACATAAAAGAATTCTTATCTTTACCGACATTAAGTAAAAATATCCGTTAATAATCACTAACAATTTTAAAAACACACTGATAACATAATTTCACATTTACAAATATGAAACAAGTCAAGATCAATGAAAATGTGTAAAATTGTAAAAGATAGTTCATTATCACCTATCAAACTGTTTTAAATTAATTGAAAAAGGGCAGAGGTAGGTTTAATCATCGCTGTAAGACTTACTTCACGCATGCCTTTGTTTTTACATAAACATTTCGGTCGAATAAAATCAATATGGTTGTGCCCGAAAGAAATTTTCTAATATTAATAGCGTTTCTGAAAATATAAATTCTAAAAATTTAACTCATTTATTTAAATAAATCAAGTGCAAACATGGCTAAAACCAACAATTTATATTCCTAAAACAACATAGATTTTAATACTAAGCAAGTATAATGTTTGAGTGAGTAAGTTAATTAAATTTCGATTCAATATGACTGCAGCCACGTGGCAGTCAATTTGAGAGAAAATTAATTTCAAGATTCCATAATAATGAAAATAATTAAAATTAAATTCTTCTTCTTTTCAGTACACTAATAAAGGTGTATTTTTAAAAACTGTTATGATTCAGCTTATTTTACCTCATGAAGGAACATTTTTAGTGAAGAAAATTTAGTTGAACAATTAATGTTTTAGTTAATTGATTTTAATTTTAAAATTAAAATTATGCTCAAAAGTAAATATTTAATTATATTTCCTGGGTTTCTAACATTAATTTATATTTACACGACTTTTGGTAAAATGTGAAAAAACGTGCAGGGTTAAGGTTAAAGAGAACAGCATTTTTGTATCCACCTTGTTTATTTTCCTATGAAACCATTAACCACGATGACACAGACTTCAGTTCATTCCTTTAAAACAATAATTTCGTTGGCTATTAGGGATTTATAAAACAAACAGTAATACCTTTGTGGATTTTGACTTCATATTTAAGCAAACAGTTCATTTGTTCACAAATTTTTCATGAATCGTTACATAAACTGATTTAACAGTTTTGCAAGATCACATTTGATGGATTGTAGAATCAAGTTTTATTAATTAACAAACATTTCGATACCTTCTTTTCATGTATATCAATCACTGTTTTGATAACGAAAATACATTCAAAATTTCTTCGGTCGCATTTATAAATAAATAAATAATTTACGTTGTGTTTCAAATTATGATTGCATGTGATCGAAAATCAAATATGAATATGCAAATAAATCAAATATTTAAGCAGGCTTATGAGTTGCGCAAATTCCAAATAAATAAATAAAAGAGCTACGAGAATGTTTGAACTCAATTCTAAAGGATCTAATCAGAACTTCAACCTTATTGTTATTTTATGTATTATCTATAGTTGAATCTAAAAAATCATAAAGCAACAAAAATTTTAAATGATGTGGGTTTATCAGGTTTTTGCCTTCAATAGATGAAGTTCTACACAAATAATTAGTTTTGTTGAAAAATAATGTTCGTATTATTCCCGAAAAAATTAAGTTCTCTCTCTACCACTGAGATAAATAATATTCTAAATCATTTCTATCAATTGTAAGTGATCTAATCGAAATTTCAACCTTATTGTTATTTTGTGCGATATCTAGCGACGCTACTATAGATCAGTTTTAAAAATAATAAAGCAATAAAAATTTGGAGTGATGTTTTATTATTAGGTTTCTGCATTCAATGAATTAAGTTGCCCATATATAATTAGTTTAATTGAAAATAATGTTCGTATTATTCCCCCCAAAAAAGGAAGTTCTCTGTCTATCAGTGAGAAAATAATCAAGCCAAAAAGCGTTGATGCAGTACTGATGGAATGCTTACGGACGAGTAACCTTGTCTCCCATCGACGTTGAGGACTTGATAAAGGACCGAACTGGACCCTCGATAAATGATAACTTGTCACGAGGCAACACTAAATAAGTGCCACATCACTACATCCGAGTAAGAAAAAGATTACAAGAGCATTGCCAATAGAGGAACCTATTATTTCGACATGTATCTAATCTGATATTAATCGAAGTGTGCGAGTAATGTGACCTGATAATTTACTTGAAATCTTTCTGTGAAATTTCTTAAGTCAGTTGTTTAACATAAAATTCAGATAAATCACTATAGTTCAGTTTGTGAAACTTTCATTCAGAGTTTTAATATATTCTGTGAGTTTGAAAGGACTGCAAGCGGAATTCTCGTATCACTTTATAAATGATAATATTTGTTATTAATATAAACATATTTTTTTGTAAAAATGTATAATCTAACTTAGTAAGAGTTTAAGCTTGTTTAACTTAAATATAGGCCTGATAAAGTTAAATTAGGAGCTTCGATAGAAGGATAAATGCAGAAGTTTTAAAAAAATAGAAAATATGCGAGCAAAAGATATTTCCTTTGTATAATTAATTGAAACAAATTCTTTTAGCATGTGATACCAAGCACATCCTCTTAAAAACCATCCTGTCATTTTTACATATTTTATATCTTTCCAGCTCTCATCTTTCGAATTAAGACATTAAATGAATTCGAGAGCATTTTCGGGCAGGTATTAGGACATTCGAGTCACGAAGGGTCAATTTTTGGGATAAAAGTCAAACCCCTCACAAAAAAAGAAAAAAAAAATTCCTGATTTGACTCCCTGCCTGGAGCTGTCCCTTGACGACGTCTGAAGGCCGAATTAATTTTTATTTTATTTTAAAATTTTCGGTAATTCACTTCTAATGGTTGATGCACCTAAGAAATACAGCATATTAAAAAATTATGCTAATGCATAAAAACATTTATAACGGACTGAAGAAAGCAAATTAATCAAACCTACCTAAATCAAATGCTTACTATTAAAAATATCTGTACTCTGTTTCACTAACTTTTCTATTGACTTGTTATATAAATCTGATGATATGATTTGTTTATTGGACTATTGATGAAATAAGCATATTGTCGCCATAAATCCGATCAATCTTCTAAAAAATCATGAAATGAAATTCGTCGTATGCTGCTAAACCAGTTTGTCGTGTTTTTTTAAAAATATAATTTGAGAACTTTTTTCATAAAACTCATCTGATGGCATCATTATACAGCGTAATAATAATGATGGATGCCCTGTATGATACCGAACTGAATTGAACCAATGAGCTAGGGATGAGAAGTTAAATTCTGTTAAGGCAGGGAAGTGCGTTCTAAAAACTGACTAAAAAAATTATTTTCCAAGTCAATTCCCTTAACCAGTAAGGGCCAAATCCTTTCCTCTTTTACGATAAAAAAGCTTTGTATACATATGTTTAAAACATGCAGTACTCTTTTTATAACACTAGTTCTTCGATGATTTTCTCTCAGTTCCCTGACTCTTTCGCATTTTTTTTAAAAACCTAGGAGACGAAAATAAAAAATCAATAAAAATGAATAACAATTCATAAAGCTTTTATTCCTCTATTTTTTACTTCGCTGTTTTTTATAAGAAATATCTTCCTTCACCCCTGTGCAGCAAGTGCGTAAGCAACACCTGACACTGACAGGATGTTGTGGGAGATATGAAAGTATGACGTCATAAGAAGTGGTCAAGAACTCTCTAAGGCGCCAGTTTATTGCAGCCAGTCTCAAAAGGAGTTACCTCCTAGGGAATGAAGATAGAGCCTTAGTCTCTTTAGCTATTGAATGTTGTTTATTTTTATGAAATATAGCTTTGGAATAGTTGTTTTAAAAGAAAATAAAAACACATAAAAAGAATTGAAAGCTTTGCTATTGATTCGAATAGAATAGAATTGGTTTCACCGTTCTTTTCCCATTATTCGAATGAAGATATTTCTGTCCCTTTTGTGAAATTCGCTGAAGCATCTTTCGATTTAAATTTATTTTAAGTCTATTGATAAAATCGTTAGAAATTGAATAAAATATTTATTATATAAAAACTCTGATAATACCAAAGTGTGCTAACAAGAATAGGTAAACATGTTACTGATAATTTAACTATGTATGAAGCAAGATAATTTCTTTAGAAATAACATTTTTCAATTGACGCATCACTTTACATTTTTAAAAAATTATTTTTTCTATTTTCGATTAATAAATAATAAATATATTTTCCTATCGATAATGAGAAAAACTGACACGTAACAGAAACCAAGCTTACTTATAAACAATATTTCTTTTATGAGGCATTAAAAATTATTCTAGCAGTTTTACTGTAATATTCTAAGTAATGAAATTGTAATTAAAACTTAGTATTGAAAAATGGAACAAATTACATATTTTCATTCACTAAAATAAACAGATAAATAAAAGTTGAAAGGACTTATAACAATATAAGGATAAAAATTAGGATAATTAATTCTGTTATTTTCTGATAATTCAAAAGAATTTTCCTGATTTCCTAGGATTTATAAAGAGTCCTGAATAAAATAAAAAAAACTTGAAAATTCGAGAAAACTATGAATTATTTTTCAGTTGATGCATACCTTTTTAATTCTTCGTGGTAAAATGCTGGCATTTCCGCCAAAACTAATTTATCTTAATGCAGTCACCTTGTTAAAAGAACTCAAAAATCACGCTTCAAGGGCTGGGATAGTTGTTGAATCATTTAAAAATGAATCTTCAGTCTTGATTTGTGATTAATGTCTTCTTTCCTGTCTGGTTTAGTTTGTAGAAAACAAAAGTGCATAGAAATCTTTTGATCTTCTGCTCTTTTCTTTGTTTTGAAGTTCCGGTAAAGAAAACCATGAAAAAAATCGAAGAAACAAAAGCGAGAAACACCAAGAAAAAAAACAGTCTTTGTTAAAATTTTTGGCCTAGATTATGCCATTGCTGTCGTAATACGGTCAAACCTTCTTTTACACCAATGAGCCCAGAACAAATCATCGTCATTTTTTTTACCGCAGCTAAATTATAACATATTTACATAATATTATTGATATACTTTTGGCAGCCAAGCATTCCAAAGCATGTGCCGAAAGTTCTTTATAAATCAAACCAAAAGTTTTTGAGCTAACAGTTAATACTAGCTATTTCAACTTAATGTTCGTTTATTGAATTACTTATATAAAAAATTAACAAAGCAAAATATCTGTAAAAAATTAGAATCTTTGCATCTGTTACCTTTTATACTTTATTTTGTTCAAATAAAAAAAAACAGCTCGGAAATTCTAGAAAGTTATAAATTATCTGTCAGTTGACCTATAACTTTTTAATTCTTCGTCTCAAAATACGGCACTTTTCTGCAAAACTAATTTATCTTAATACAGTCACTTTATTAAAGGAACTTGGAAATTATGCTTCAAGGATCGGAATAGTTGTTGAATCATTTAAAAATAAATCTCCGGCCTTGATTTGTGATTAATGTCTTCTTCTCTGCCTGCTTTAGTTTGTAGAAGACAAAAGCGCGTCGAAGCTTTTTGATCTTTTGCTCGTTTCTTTTCTTCCCCGTTCCGGTAAAAATACCCTAGAAAAAACTGGAAGAAATAAAAGTCAGAAACAGCAAGAAGAAAAATATTCGATGGCGAATTACATGAAGCCTGAAATGATCGAATTATTTAAAGGGGCGCACTACGGTGCTTCGTTAAAGGAAGATATTTAATTATCTGCTTTACGGATTTCTTCAGGGAAGGTCTGTAGGTAAACCGCTTTTTGCACTCAGGCGTCGAGTAAAAGGTTGTGTAGTTGGTTAAAGACCTTCTTTAAGGATTGGATGATAATCAGGGTGCGCATACTACAAATAATACAAAAATATTTATAGGTCAAATATCTGATGATATCTTTTCAGTGAATTTTCGAAGTCACAATATTTGAAGGCCAGTGCATACAGTTGTTGTGAGGCAGGTACCTTCATTCGGCGTCGTATTTATGTGCCACTCGAGTTAAAGGTATGCTAAAATAATGGAATAATATTCATTAGTCAAATCTCTGATAATTTATGAATGGTTTTTGGAAAGAATGATCTTTTAAAGGTAAATACTTATTAAGATTTGGGTGCGATCCCTCATTTGAATATGATTTTTTTACATATCGCTGATGTTGAAAGCATACTAAAAAAATTCAATATTTGTTGAGTCAAACCTTCAGATGGTATTCTTTTCCAACCATTTTTGGACAAAATGATTTTAGGAGATAAATACATATGGAGATTGGTGCGCGGTCCCTCGTTTAGGTATGAATTTTTTTACTTGCCACTTGTGTTAAAGACATTGCTGACTGAAATGTTTCTTGAAGGAGAGGATATTAATTGCTTTAAACTTTCAAAACGGTAATTGAATAAAAAGAATTGCGGTCAAAGTTGTAGCATTTTTAATGCTTAAAAAACTAAATTACAATATTGCAATATGTAGCTTGTAAAAAAATGAATCAGTTTTGGAGTTCAAATAAAATGAATAAGAGTTGAACCTTTTTGGTTAGCCTTCCACCTCCAAATATTATTAGGACATTGAAGATGCAATTATGAAATAATCTTATACACTTTTTTATTCAGATAAGTTTCTTAATAATCACCGATTTTATTAATTGACTTATTTTACATGTAATCACTTATGTAGATTAAAGTAGAATGATAGAGACTGCACTAACTGAGATTTGAATTCAGAATTCAGGTGAACTATGGATCCTACAATCAGTGTGTGGGTTGTCGTGGCAGTCAATTTTTTAATGATTTATGAAACTAAACTTTCTATTTCAAAACATAAGTTCTATTAAAGGCACGCTTATCTCACTATTTTTAAAAGTAAGCTTATCCAATTTACGGATGAGTGTGTATAGTTAATTTACGTATTTCCTGCGCTATGCAATCTTATTCTACTTTATTAATACCTATAGTACCTTAATTTAACGTGTGAATATGCGTGTTTCAATTGATATTGCTGGAATCCTCTTAGCCAGTATATAGAAGAGTTTTGTGTTCAGGCAGTTAACCTTCTTTATTTAATTTTATTTTATGTTTATAATTCTAGCTGATTTAGAACAGCGAATCTAGTGGCTTCAATAAAGAGTATGACCCCCAGCAAATGTTTAGGTCTAGGTCCTTAGAAAATTAAACTCATCACTCACCTTTATTTATCTATCCTGGAGAGCACGATAGAAGCAATGTCTATATGATTATCTTGACCCTTTCGCGTTCATTGACTTCGCAGTGAAACCACACATTAAGCATTTTTTTTACTGTACACTTAGTTGTACTTAGTACACTTACTGTTTTACTTAGAGTAATTTTTCTTTCATAACTTAAGAGGCAGATATATAGGCCAACTTATATAAAAATTCCATTTCAATACCGTTAGTATTCACAAAGATATCGCCATTGAAAGAAAAGAAACAAAATGATGAGGGTTCGTGCACAAATTGATATTCTTTTAATTGAATCTTCTGAAGTAATATTGAATTTTATGAAGGTGGAATATTCTGAATACTCGTATATATTTATAAATTAAATACATAATTTAAATTGTATTTCGATGATAACTTATTCGGAGGAAAAATAGCCTGTTACCGTTCCTTGGTTTCACTGTGAAACCACAAATTTCTTGAAAATAAAAAATGCTAATTTTTTTCCTTTACATATTTATGATCAGATACATGTCTAATACTCATTTTTGAAAAAGATTTAATAATTTTCAAAATGAAACATGTAGTGAACTTGAAAGGGTTAAAACGTGACAATTCAAGAGGCCAAGCTTTGCTGGCAAAACAGCATCTGCAAGGATACGCCTTAGGAACAAAAATAAACTCAAGTCCTTGTTACGGGGTTTTCTGGAGGGTTGTGGGTAGCCCTCTAAGTGACCTTAACAACGCCGGGGTCTCGTTGGTTCAACCTTCTATTCCCTTACAGCAATTCATCCCTCTTTAGGCATCATAATTTAATTTGCTTAAACTCATCTTTTAATAAGGTCTAAATTAATTTAAATTCGTTAGGAGTCGAAGATTGTGGCCCCAGAGGCCGTGCGCTTCACCCACCCCATCACTGACCTATATGATTGTCTTATGTGATTGTAACACCTAGTTGGTCCACCTAATATCCCGGCCCCCTGGCATTTTGCCAGTCATACCACCCTATAGTTTCGCTACCGAAAGAATCATTAATGCTTAAGTCAATGAAATTCATCATTATTATAAAAAGATTCATCATTTCCATATCTAAAATAAAATAAAACATCAACTCCTTAAATCTTTATTTCTTATGATAATAGATTATTTGAAAATTATTTCATTAGCTATTACTTTATTTCTTTGCTTTTAAGGTTTAAACGATAAAGAAAAGAGCCTAGTACAATCCATATTTCTTAATCTTAATTAATCGGCTACCTTAAATAAATAAAAGCACTATTTGAGGATTTTTAACCATTTCCCGAAATTGATTTATTTAGAAAAAAGGATCATACTTGCCTTATTTAATTGAAAAATGACATTTTTATGAAAGGATGATAATATTGAGGATAAACTAAGAAACTTCAGGTTACACATCTATCATCGGTTTTAATTCCTACTCAGATAGAAAAACTGTAAGAAATAATGTCAGAAATACAACAAATAACACTTATATTATGAAATTATTCTGAATAAGAAATTTTTAGAAGTAAATTATTTGAAATTAAGGAAATTGGAATAATCATATCCGTATTCAAACACTCGACTGTTTTAATGTTTTATTTTTATTGGAATATTTGCAAAATTACAATTTTTATAAGGAAATACAATTATTGAATTTTGTCTAAAATTAGAATATATTCATTTTAAAATAAAATCATCAAGAAAGTATTTTGTCACCTTTTAACGTCAAAATATCTTATAAGAGTTAAAGAGGATGTCAGTCTTGTATAAGAGCAGTGGCGGTTTTCCGCACAGGCGCTAGAGGCTGTCGCCTCGAGCCTTCAGTTCCTGAGGGGCCTCAAAATCTCTTCAACGTACATCGCAGTGCTAAAGGCAAGGTTAAGTTACAAGTTTGGACAGAGGGAGGGACCTCAAAATCTCTTCAACGTACATTGCAGTGCTAAAGTCAAGGTTAAGTTACAAGTTTGGACAGAGGTTTTTGTCTGTGTTGCCTTGCAAAACAGTCTTGTGCCTGTGGTCTTATGCTGTCAAAATCCGCCACTGTATAAGAGTATGAAACTTGTTGTGCTATCGAGTCAATAGACATGACATCATAGTAACATGACAATGGTAACCAGGTGCATGTCATTTAAATTGGGCTTGAAAACCCAGACTACCCAGATGGGTGTAAGGCCCTTAACTGCCTGTGGATTTAAACCGGTATTTTCCCTTCCGCCAAGCTGTGACGTCAGGTCAATGTAAGCAATGGATTCCAAAATCAAATTTGGCGTCTATATTGTGAGCAGCAGTTGGTCCATTCTTGACTTTCGTATAGCTTTGGAATCTATATGCTGTTTTATAGTTCTAAAAGACCAAACTTTACATTCAAATTAAAGTAGCACAAAGAGATTCGAAGTGTGAATCGATTTATCGATTAAATTGAATTACCAAGCAACCGATTTATAATTCCAAAGCATCCTCATGCTGATTTCTGAATCAATTAATATATCATTTCCTATGTACATAAAAAGCTATAATAATTAAAATTATATCGATGATTCTGATATAAAAGAAATGCGTTCATTACTAAATTGGAAAACCATGATTATTTAAATCTGCTATTAAAATTTACTGACTCATCTTAGCTTAACAGGTCCGAATATTGGTCTTATACTCCTTCATCAGATACATCAGTCGCTTAGATAGCTTAATTAAATATTGAAACTTATAAGCCTTTATCCTATCGTATTTAGAAAAAAATTCCAAATATATCGAATTCCGTATCCATGGCTTGTAGAAATTCCGTATAAGAACAAATTATTTTGATAAACATTTATTCTTTTTATAAATAAGCCAAGAGGTTATTTGAAAATGACTTGATACTTTGCCTAGACTATTTCGACTGATTGCTTTATCATTGCAAATAACTTATTATTAGAAAGAATTCAACCTCCAACAAATAAATTATGAAGACTTACTAAATGTCATAAATTCAGCTTTAATGCAACGTCTGCTAAATAAAAAAGCAAGACACGAAAACGATCTTGTCTAATACAGAATAACAGCGGCAAGAATTCCCCGTGGTGTAACCAGTGAAATAAATCTCCACTTTTCTGTACTGCTTCGGGTTATTTGAGAAAATATATCGAAAAGTCTACAGAAAAGTAGCTACGCTGGTATCATTTTAGTTACAATCGTGGTTTATTTATTTGCTGAATGCTGTGAATTTTTTTAAAGATCGTAATCATTATTTATTTTGAGCACACTTACGAGTTTGATCATGGCTGTTTCCTAAACTAAAATCATTTCGAAAACTAGGACACACAAAAAATCAAAACATAGTCGTCCAACTCTCCGGCCAGCAGACAGGCTGTTTGGGGGTTTACTTGCTTTTTCACTCATGTAACATTTATGTGGACCAGTCTCCCTTCAGAAATTCGCTGGACTATCATTTGTGGGTGATTCGTCTTTTCTGTACTTAACCCCTTACCAGGGTATTTTCTGTGCTTTATAATTAGATGACCCTTCCTCTGTTATGGGGATGCATTGTCGTATTGATTCAACTACATGTCCATAGAACATTTGAGATGTTAATGGATTACCGGCCATTTTTTTATCGAGTCTATAACGTCTATGAATGACTTAATCTTAGCTTATAAGTTTAGAAATGACATAATTCGATAAAGGAATGGAGCTCGGGAAAACTGTTAAGGGATTTTAAGAGTGACTTAAGTCGCATACGATTGTTGAAGGGCGTTCATGTTTCCTTCTGGTTTTGAGTTTTCAAACTCTTCATTTAGTCCAACTGTGCTCTGCCTCCGTGCGATTGGAAACAATGAAGAAAGAGCATGTTAATGAAAAAATTAATAGGATTTTATTATTATTACAGTAATAATCAACGTAAGAAATTGCACAGCCTATTAATCCTGCACTAAGAAGTGATGCATATCACTTAAAATTTTCTTGTTTTTAGATTAATTCCGAATACTTCAATAACTAATTAACAAACTGATTTATTTATTACATTTCTGATATGAAGTAGGAAAGGTTTTTAATGGAATATTTTAATTTAACAATTGCCGTTTTTTCATTAATAACTTTTAGTTCAAAATTCGAGCTCAAAATCAATTTTTAAATTATTTTTCCTGTATCTCTTCCTCACGTTTATGTAGATTAACTGAATGGTAGATGAAAAATAAAATCCCGTATAATGTAGAGTTAAGCACTCTTACTTAAAGAAGATTCTGAGTTATTGATGCAGTAATACAATTTAATAATTTCAAATATCCTGTATTTGTGTGTTTTGCTTAATAATGTAGTTGGTAATAAGTTCATTCAGTTATGTATTAGCAAATCCATCTTGTTAATTCATGCCTGAAAAAAGAGTTTTTAAAATCACAACTTCAAAGTAAAGCCATGCTTGTTAAAAATTTTAAAATAGCTTATATGCATTTATCATCTATGAGAATACAGAAAAAATTTCATGAATGAGGTAATAAAACTATTGTAACGAAATTGTAGCGTTCAAAACAAAAATACGCAAATTACTACAAAAAAATGGATGGGTAAAAAGATATCACTGCTTTTTCATGAAGTCCTCCCGGTTTCTTATTCTAAATGGATTAGAGAATTTTAGCGTATACCATACAATATAAAATATTTCTTGGATATATGTTATTAATACTGCAACTAGATTCCCTATAGAGTTTTGAAGCTGCATCCATATGCATGTGTTTAATACATAAAGAAATAAATACTGCTACTCATATTAATATCATAAAATGAACGATTTCGATAGAATACAATTTTCAGCGTAAATTATAGCAATGAAAGCTTTCAATATGAATTAAGTTTAATGCTGCTTCTTCTATTATAAAGTGGATTTCTAACTTGCCGAACATTTCTTTCACTGGAGGTGTTGGTTTGCGAGTTGATAATTGAGAACTTTTTTATAATAAACAAATTAACATTTTTTAAAAACAAAATGCGTAATAAAACCAACATAAAAATTAGAAGTCTACTACACTAAAAATTTGTTTCTGTTTATTAGAATTAAAATAAATCTCTTGTCAAGAAGAAAAAAATTTTAATTTTCCTAATTTAAATAGAAATTGACGTAATATTAATTGAAACTTAGAGATAGCTATCGATGGAGTTGACTCTGAAGTCTAGAAATCTGTTGTTTCATCACTTATTTTCCAAGATAAAGAAAAAGAAAATGATTTATTTGGAGACTAAAAGAAATACAAACAAAACTAAATGATAGAACTGCTATGGATTTCTATCCTCTAGAATTTACTCGAAAAAAAGCCCTTCGTTTCATTGATTTCTAGAGTAAATTCGTTTGTCCGAGAAGTTTCCCTCTTCCTGCTTAACACAGCGGTACAAAATGTTTCTCCGCCTTCTACGATTATCTGGGGGTCTTAGTTTTCCGAACAAGACTGTTTATTTCATTGTTATCTTGTCTGAGTTTATTGCAAGTTTAAAGACTTAAAGGATTGCCATTTTTTCAGATTAACATATTCTGTTTGCGAATGCGTAACTAGATGGTGTGAATAGAAAATGTTATTGGTTTCTTATTGGTAGAATTTCCTCGGAAAAAAATGCCTTTTGGACAATTGATTTATGGTTAAATTCCTTTGCCCGATAACTTTATCTTTTTCCTGTTTAACACAGCGCTACAAAATGTTCCTTCGTATTCGAAGATTAACAGGAATCCTAGTTTTCTCAACAGGAGTGTTTAGTTGAGTATTGTTCTGACTGAATTCGTTACAAGTTTAAAGACTTAAATGAGTGTAATTAGTACGGCTGTATTGCATTTCCAACTCGCAATTCCATTGTGTCGATAGGAACTTAAATCTGTATCTAAAAAGAGGCCGCATCTCAAAAAATTTCATTTGCTAGCTTTTAGTGGTGAATACTGTTAAACTAGAAATTGATTAATCAAAAATTTTAAATTAAATTAAGTTCGTTTATTCATGCTGTATTTAGTTATTTTAATAGTGTTATTTATGTTTTAAACACGCCACTTGTGAAAGAATTCAAGTTATTTAATACAGATTGGATATAACTGAAACGAGCTTATGTTTAACTTCTGCAACAATGCAGTTAAAGAAAACTTAAATTGGTTGCTGAACATAAAAATAAAATAAATGTTTCTTTTATATTTATTTTCAAAATTTCGAAATTTTATTATTTCTTTTTATCATTGGAACAAGGTTTTGTATACATTGTGTTTTGCTGTTTATAGTGTAATTTAACTTCTACATTGCTTTATAATTTTATTGAGGAAACACTTTTAAATATTTCAAATCACGCTGATCATTAGCTTGGGATGTTTATTGATTTTCATATTTTTTGGTTACATTGGTCTAGTTAGAATAATCGACGTTTGCTTTGTTGTTTTGTCATCATCTTAAGTAAAAGGCTAATCAAATGTCGGCATTGTTATTTAGAAATATCAAAGAAAGTGTTTTTACTAACTATTTTTGTGTCGAAAAAAATATTTAAAAAGATGTAAGAAACTAAAATCCGGACTCCAAGACTTTTCAAAAAATACAGAAAAAGTTTTATTTTATAATTTGTATTTTGAATTTTATGGATGATATTTTTAACTATAATTTGTTAAAATTTCAATAGGTAACGATAGTTAATTTCAAATAAATTCAAATCCAATACTTTTTTAACTAATAGCATTAATTTCTAATTGATTATAATCGTAACAAGTAGCTCAAGAAAAGTAACACGAGGTATAAAAATTTGAATGATTTCATACGAGTTTACATGCTGAAGATTCCGAAACTAACATTTTTTTTAAAAGTGAAAATATTTTTATTAGGTTCTCAACTTCGTCTTCTTTTTTTTGTATATTTATTCCTATAAAAGATACAATTTATTAAGAGTGAATATTTTAAATCAGATATCTGCACTCTAAGAATTCTTTACATATCATCTTGCTAAACAAATTGCTTATTAACATGTTTTTCATCACATATTATCGCTTCCGGAGCATATAAGACGATGTGAATCTCAGTAAAATCTTATCATTATAGAAATATAACTTTATTCGGAAAATGTTCATTACAATTGGAGGAAACAATCACGTTACTTAAAGTATTATAAATTTTTTTTCCAAGTCTGAAATAATCTTCTCTTCATTTGAATAACACTTTTTTAGACCTTTAGAACTGATTAGTTTCAAATCATCTCCTGCCCTATATCAAACTGCATTTTAACTTAACAGGATACAAAATATTTGTATAAAAATATTAAATATTTGAATAAAAATATTTGTATAAATTAGAATTTTTTCAAATTTTAATATGTAATATTTCTTTTCACAGCCGGATGCGGATAAAGCAGGAATGGTGGTCGACAACTTCTTTAATTTTGAGAACGGAGAGCCGGGAGATTTTGTATATGATTTGTCAAGCTGCTATAACGAGACTTTATCAAAGCATTTTGTGTTGACATTCCCAGGTATCTCTTTAGATGCATACATTTGCTTTATGACATTTATAAGTAGTGAAAAAATATTATAATCCATCAACTTTTACGCTCTTCTATTTAACGTGACTTGCTTCATGTTTTTAAAGATAGAATTTTGTAATTGATTTTTACCCACTGATGTGCTAGAGTTTTGAAATTTTATACACTCGTGGATTCTCAATGACAATACAGCATTTTAATATTTTTTCAGAGCTTAATTATTAGTTAATAGATCGATTGGAAGTAAATTTTGATGCCCTTTGAAAGTTGATGGCGGAACCTATTGCATATTCTTGAAGGTGTTCCCAGAGTTTATTCCGGCAGGTATTCGCCGTATCATGATGGTATCCTGCAACATTTTGCTTGTTTTTTTTTCGTTACTTCACTACCACGATGATCCCTCTAGCACTGGCATGTTGCGTAAGCGATCGCATGTTTCTACTTAAAAATGACTCATCTGTGTAAACCTGGCTTCCATGAAAATTATTGAACAGCTGTTCTGTATCGCCCTGCATTTTATTTAAAAATCTAAATATTCTGTTAGAGACATTTATCAGATTTGGAGTAGTTGAAAATTCATTGGTAAAAAGCTTCATGTTTCCTTATTTGTAGTTTAATTCCTTCTTAACCCTCCAGCGGGCGCACGTTTTCAAGAGAGATTTGCATTGTGCATCGTATTACATATTTATTTCGTTCTTTTATAAATTTAAGTGCAATTTTTATTTATAAAATCTCTGTTTACTATTAAGCTAATAAATATTGATAATTTAAATAAAAGCTGGATTTATTTTTGTAAAACAACACGATATATTTATGTAATACGATGCACGATATGTCGTAAAATTTGTGCAGGTGCGCCCGCTGGAAGGTTAAGCGAATAAATAATTGCAACGTATATAAAGTATGTTAGCTATTCTAAATTAAATCAAACGTACCTAATTGTCAAAATCTAAGAATCAAAGCACAGTAGAGAAAAAAAATAGTATTCGTAGGATGGTCAAATACGAGTGGTATACATTTTAGACCATGGGAAAAGGAAGGACGCAAGAAAGTTCCAAAAATGATATTAATAGTAGGCGCAATGGGAAAAATTCACGTGATATCACCGTCACGTGGTAAACGTCAACTCGCATGCCAATTAACATTTAATTCTATGCTGTATTCCGCTTTGCATGACGTAATGCGAGATGCGCAGTGGATTCAAAAATGAAATTTGCGCAGCCCACTTGATACATGTATCACGTAAACATAAATTGACCTAATTGTGTCATACATATTTACTGCTTTCATTTATAAAAAAATATCTTTCAAGCTGTGTGAATGAAGTATTTTGTTCAGAAGAGACAAATTCCTTAAATAAAGGTAATGCAAAGTTCTGTTTTGTTTTATATATTTCAGAACGTACTTTTTTATGTTTAAAAAGTTTATTGATATCACTCTTATACTGTATGGGAAGGTTGTAAATCAAAATGGAACAATGAACTTTCTAAAGGCTTAAAATGTACAGTACAGTTTGAATAAATCACACGCAAAAATAAATCACCAGTTTCTGTATTACAATGAGCCTTATTCTACAAATCTAATTAACAACTTTTTTGAAAATCTTGTATACCTTCTTCAGAAATGATGTCTTCTCATTAAAATTACCCTTCAGAATGGTACAGATGCTCTATTGGTAGAGAGATGTTCGCTTTAGCAACGAAATTCTCGACGTAATAGAGTTTGATGCTGGAGGTTTTCCTTCAAGTGAAACACAAATGCGAGACAGTTTCCTCTGAAAATTCTCAAAAAGGCAACCTATCTCCATATTAATGGAGCTAAGCAAACTTTCTACCTTAGGTGGACCAAGGTCGCTATGACCAACAGCCATTTCCACTTTATCATGAATACTTGACTTTGGGACTGGGCTAGACCAAGTGGGATTAGAACCTCCATTACCACAGATGGTGTGCCACTGACCATTAGGATTTAACTGGATCAAATACACCTGGATCATAGTTTTACGTTGGTATCAACCCATAAGTGACAGCTAGATGTAATTTTATTTTAATAGGTAAACTTATGGGCGATAGTAAGGGATCAGAACCACCATCTTAAAATAATGTTTTGAGATTTCATTTTCTCATTATATAAAGGTAAATACCATGCAGTTCATTGCGAAGTTACAATTTGTAACGAGGCTACTTTAAGCCACTTTGAAAGAAAAATTTATTTATTTACGCAATTCGCTTTGAAAATGCATTTTTAGAAATAATGTGATAAAAAATAAGCTGTTTTAATTGATTCCACGGAGCATTTTGTTTTAGTTAAAATACAATGGGCAGAACTGTACTTAGTATCTTAAAATTTCGAATCACCATTTGTTATAATACAGTATACAAATTTTTTAAACTTTATTACGATAGATTTTTCCCAATCTTACTTAAAAGGCTCGTGCATGTACCCTAAGAGTATCACTTTGTCGACTTACGATGAGCAAAATTACTTTGGTTGATACATTGACCTTCAAAAATTCTGAATGCTGTATATTTGAAAGCATTTCATTTGTAGTTTTTTATTGCAGTTATCATGATTTACGAGTTAAAAAGTTATTCAATCATTGCCGAGATGTAAATTCTCACGCAAAAGTGACAGCTTCTGATAGATTAATGAAACCAAGTTCCTAATGTCAATTATAGTGAGAGCAGTATCAAACATTTATTTTTTATTCGAAAAGTTACTTTTTTTCGATTTTAGTGTGTACGAGCAATGTCACTGATGATAATTTGATTCAAAATCAATTGTGTAGTTTTGTTGGTAATTTTTTAAACTGAAAGCAAACTAGTGGTGCCACTTGGAATCAAATATAGTTACTTAGAATCGTGAAACATTTCAAAGTGCTAGGAAATTATAGCCCTTACGATTCAGAAGTTTTGTTCTTTTTTTTTCTGACAACCCAGTTTCCTTTAAATAAAATGAAGAAATCCTGATGGATTAGGAATCGGAATCCGATAAAAAAGTCTTAGGAAAAAATGGAGGCATCGAGTTGGAGTACTTCTTCGTTTTGAGGATGTAACATTCTCAATCAAAGAGTTTTAAACATCGAATGTGCCGAGTGCAAAAGCATAGAACATCTGATGCTGATCAGTACAAACTCTTAGTAATTATGCGAGAAATGTTTCATTCGTATACAGGGATTGGGGATTCAAAGAAGTTATATCAAATTTTATAAAAATATGGAATACGGTCATTACCCTCCATAAATTATGTCGAATTTTGAATGATTTCGATAACGTTTTAAATATTTAATTACGTAGAAAATAACCGATTACTTTCGAAATTACAAGAAGGTATATTACATATTCATTATATATGCGTAGTGAGAATCTAATTTCCTAACAAAATGAAATATAGAATGTGGAAACTATTTAATATATTTTGGTACCTCAATAAAAGACAAATTTTAACTGTGAGCAGAGTAGACACCAAGTGAAAATATATTATTTCCCTCTTTAAAATATTTATATTTTTGCAAATGTACGTACAGTACTCAAAGTACAGAGTACTCATGTACAGTAGCAACAAATCAATCTTAAGTTGTGAATCATGGGTTACTTAAAAAACAATGAGATAATACATTTCCAATTAACAAAGTGCCAATCTCAAAAATTTGGTCTTTTATCACGGCATTATAGAAATGCACGAGTAATGCCCTGAGCACATGCATAAATGAGTACACTATTATAACCAAGTATAAATTCCACTCTTTATGTTACCATAACAAGATGATAGTTTTCTGCTGTTCAAGAATCTTTCTTCTAGAATCCACTTAAATAATATTTAAATGCTTAAATTTATTAATTATATATTTCTCAGTTTTATCCATAAAAATTAGCGTTGAATTAGTGTTAATTAGTGTGAAATTAGAGTGAATTAGTGAAAATTAGTGCATTAGTGTAGCTATTTTCTCCACTCAATGTATAATATCTAATTTAAATGTATGCATTTTAAAATTTCCTATATAAAATTTTCGTTGAACCAGGAGACCCATTTAACATTTTCATGACAATGACTTAAATAATATAGTTATCTTTCTCACACAATGGAAGCAACCAATAAATGATGTTTCTTTCCAGCCAAAGAGGGGCTAAAGGGTTCCGAAAAGAAAATATCATCTCTTATTCATCAGAGTATTCAAAATGTGGCTGAAGTCAGCAGTCTAAGAGTGTATATGTCAGAGGTAAGAAATCAAAAAAATGATTAAGATAAATTTACTATCTTTGTTATTATATTTGCTATAAGAACTGAGCATAATATTATGAAACCAAAGAGACAGAAAGCAACCGTTTATTCACAAACGTTAGGTATAATATAGAGAGTGGCCACTACAGTAACGTAGCCCTCTCCCTCGCAACCTTAGAACGGTGGCAGCTATAGGCTGAAAGTGGTGTCTAGGCAAAGTAAAGGGAATATGAGCTACGTCATGAAACCACTTACAAGTGGCAACGCTGGAAGTAAGTGTTCTTATCTCAAAAACAATATGAGATACTTGGAGTCAGTCATTGGCAAACCTGTAGAGTATCATCTATTTAGTATGAAAAGATACCTTTATTTTTTACATTTTTATGTCATAATTGTTTGGTCACGATTTCCAAAACTGTGACAACAACACGATAAATTCATAGACACGACTGACAGGAAATGCAGGAATGTCTCGTGTGCCAGGAATTATTCATTTAACTCTGCTGTTCTGTTTGCATTTACTATGCACATGTAACATTCGAGTCAACATGACCCGAACACTAAATACAAGGGCCTATATTCTCCATGCTTTCAGAAGAATATTATGTTTAGAGATAAATATGTTTTATCAGAATAAACTTGATATATTTGAAAAATAATGCAATGAATATTTAAATATAAGCATATGAATGTAAAATAAAAAGATGAATTAGAATATATTTTTTAAACTCTTGCCTCCTTTTTATTTCAAATTCAGACAATATGATACATGTTGCTTGCAGATATGTTTTTTTACAATTCTTACACAATATACTTGTCTTATGATCATTGCTTGATTGACAGAACATGCATCGGAAAATTTTTTTTACTCAGCTGTAATTTAACAGTGGATGTTAATCATAAATCATTTTGCCATTTATCTGGCAGTCTTTTGACTATATTACGTGACTCTTTATTTGTTTAGAGATGTTGTTCTACCTGAATATATGAAGCAATTAATAATTTGTCTAGTTTCCCTGAAAACAAACTTTTCGTTAATTTGTTTTCATTCCATTGCTACTTATAGATGTCCGGAGAATAATTGCATTATAAGCAGAACTATCCAGCATATTATAAAATATAACCGCAGGCCAGCGATTTTTTTCCTTTTACAGATATATGTATTCAAAAGTTGAACAAGAGTATACACAACTCCTTTACTGGCACTGTACTCCAATATCATTTCGGGCTTTTTGTCAAGTTTATTACTAATTTATTTATCACAAGTCAGTGTTCTCATAAGAATGATGATCCATTCTTTTCCATATAGCTTTTCGCCTTCAATAATTGTCATTTTTAATCATATTCTGGCTTGTAGATCTGAATAGAGTTCCAAACGCACTTTTTACGTCCCTTATTCTTGATGTTGAATACATAGTTACGCTTGGAGAGCTATTTTTATAAAATTAGCAGAATTCAGGCAGCCAGAACGTGGAGGCGGATCCAATGATCAGTCTATATTTTGAAGTTTGGACTGAATATGCTGCATATTATGAACAGTTTGAGTAACAATATTGTCATCATAATTAGAAGTTTCACTTTCCTCACTTGCATGATCTTCATGTTCAGAAACGTCTTCTACTTCACAATCAGGTGTTTCCATAAAATGAGCTATTTCAGTGTCACTCAAATATCTGCGAATCACTGTTATTTATTTTTTTCCCTTCGTTACAGTGTCAAGAGTTATTGATATTTCTGTATGTATATTGTGTTCTCATACAACTTACAACAGGCGAAATGATTCGATACTGCACCTTACAACCTTACTGGAGATATCGTATCACGTGACCTAGTTATCGCTCTCTCTCACCTTGACTGAACTTGACTGCTTATGCAAAACACGTTAGACGTTTTTTCGGGAAATTATTTGTCATTTTCCGTTGAATTAATAATATATTGTGCAACTTTTTTTACGTACAATTAAGGGAAAACAGAATCGGATCATATCGACCAGAACGATACATTAATACAGTTCCAAAAAATAGACAGAAAATATATAAATAAAAGAAAATTCTTTTCAGAGAAATAACAAATCACCCTCACTAACAAAGACACGAAATGTCTGTAAAATATCTCTATACTGTCGTTTTTTTATAAGAACTTGAAACAAGTTTCTGGTCAAATAGATCCGAAGGTACGTTACGAATTTACGTTTTCTCGTTTTAATCTCGAATGCCAGGAATTATTTGCTTTATTGTCTACTATCAACAATTTTATTTTATTGCAATTTCTGTATGCCATGAATATTCAAATAATCTTATAATTTACGATCATTAAATGTGTACAAGTTCATGCAAGCGATCTCTTGAGATAATATATACTTATGTCTAAGATCTACAATTTAGTACGCAATTCAGTGATTATTAATAAACAAAATATTGCTAATAAATTTACTGTTATGTAGTACTTGCCTTAAAGGGGACATACGACTCTTAAACCTTGAAAAAATGGGGTAAAAACTGTCAAATTCGATACATTATATTTCTGAAACAATGCAATTCACAAACCCACTTTTTTTCTAAAAAAATATCTATTCTTCTCTTACAGTTTACACATTTTCAAACCTTTATATAGGTATGTATTTATTTGAGAGAATAATAAATATGGGTATAATTTTCGAGTAAAAAATGAGTTAGTCACCTTGCGCGCATGATTACTGATAAAATATTGGTCTAAACACAATATTTTGGGTATCTAAGTAACCTAAACAGTTTAAGAAACTGAACCACAATTTATTAACATTTAAAATTAATTTCTATTTTATATATCAATTTAAAATAAAATGTTAAATATAGTTAAAATTTCAACTTTTCTAATACCCCAAAAAATATTCGTTGGAGGACCTTAAAAGTACAAAAATTGTGGTTCAATTTGTAGAACATGGCACAATACATATTCAGTAAAATTTTCGTGAAAAAATATTCAACTGATCTTGAGATATTGTGCGCGCAATATCAAAATACACATTTTGAGATATAGCGCTTTAAAGGTATGGCCATTTTCAATGTTTACGTTAAATAGATGATACATTTCCTTCACAACTTTCATAATTATAGGAATTCTTTAACGCGGGTTGTTTTAAATTGTTCAGAAAATACCGAGGAATAATATATATATATATTTTTAATGAAATCGAAAATTTTTGAGGTTTAACAGTCATATGTCCCCTTAACCAATACTCTAAAAATTACTCGTAAAACTTTTTTAAATATTTCTTGACAAACTTTCTCTGAAACGTTAAAATATTGATACAATTTTTTTATATATTTGTTGCATTATAGTGTTATAAGGCTTTGAAGAAATGAAAAAATAATCGTAAGTTTACTTCAAACACAAATTATAAAAAAACAAAGCATTTACCGCTATCTTCACAATATCAGTTGTAATTTGAGCACAAAAGTTTTTTTTTTATTTTAAAGAAATTTTTAGCTACTTGAAACATTTTATGGTAGACGAGACTCAAAATATGGAAAATTTCTTAAAAATTATGAAAATTTCCATATTCTAGACTGGAATTTTTTAGAAAAGAGTTGTATAATATTAGTAAGCTTATCTTATTTTACTTCTCGAAAATATACATAAAAAATTTCATGAAATAAAACAATAATGTGCTTGAAGCTTGGTGCGATACATTTTTGTTGGATTTAAATGCTTATAACTTTCGCTTAAATATATGAACTTAACTTTTTTCTTAAAGGAGAGAGATAAAATTCACAAAAATTGAATATCCAGAAAATATCTTCTATACATGTAATTAATGATCGCTTGCTCCTCCAAAAATTGGCAATTTTGAGATATCAGGCCAGACTTAATTTTTCATGTAAGATAATCCTGGATGTTTTGATTTTTTTCTTCCTTAGAAATTATTTTGTCTGAAAACTTCATAACTTCTTGTATTTAATTGCAGGTTCTTTTGAGTAAGAAGTATATGTTTGCCCGATTCCAGTTGCTTGCTCCTCCCGACGCACTCTATGCTAATGCAACTTCAACTGGTGAAAGCACATTGGATGAAGCTGTTGCCAAACTTAAAAAATCTGTTGCAGAAAACACATTCAATATTTCCATCATAATAAACGGCACAGTAAGTTTCTTAATTTTTTTTCACTTTTACACTAGTAAAGTCGAAAGTCATCGGTAGAAGTCAGACGTCGTCATATTTGTAAGATTTGAAAGTGTTGATAGTGGAATACCATCTCGGGTGTAAACGCTTTGCATTCGGATGTCCTCTCTGGCACCATTCAAGATGGGGAAATTATTTTGACGTTTCTTAGTTTCAATAATTAAGAAAAATACCTTCGGTGTTAAAAGAAGTCGCAGTCGCGTTTTTGGAAAAAATCAAACCACGCAATATTTTTTTTCGTCTCGAAGCAATAAAATGAGCCCTTGTGCTCGGAAAATAATTATGCATCTAATTACCTTTCGAATAGTTTAGATTAACATCCTATTTTGAAGTTACACGAGGGTTTTTTGTGTTGGGTCTCGTAATTTTGACATGTGATCAGATGACAAGGACATCTGAGTCTAAGCCAGCCCCTTCTCTCCAAAATTCCGCACCGCGCCAGGGGAAGAACACTTGAACCTCGACGGATTTATCGCAGACAGAGGATCTTTCATGGAATCCAGTCTCAAACCCACGATCTTCCGGCTCCGAACCCTCAACTCTGCCACGGGTTCACCGTGGCCTCTTTCCGAGCAAACGTAAATAAAATATGCTCATATGTACGACGGTTCATCGGTGAAATCAGATCTGAAATCCATGTTTCTCATTCTTGAACCGTGGCATTCATTAAGTGGCTGCGACGATAAAATAATCTGGGATATCTGGATCAAGGGCGAAAAAGATAGCAGACTTCATTTGTTTGATTAGCGTGTCGTTACCATGGTAGATGAAAGGTAGTGTTGATGGAAGCGTAAATTTCGAAATGTTAGTTCATGAGGGCTTCACTCGTTAACTTGCGAGACACATCGAAGAGATTAGTACATCGACAGATTCAGTTTACAACAAACTAGTACATATAAAGAATATTGATTAGAATAGAGTGAATTCCTAATCACGAGGCTAAAGTCTTGTTCCCATTGAGCGTGGTTCCCACGGTGATCTACAAGCCTTTGATGTCCGAACATTTATTGACATTTCATAGGAAAGTCAAACCATCTAGAGCACTGACGAGTCTTTACGTTCCAAAGCCGCCCAAGTATGACAAATTGCAGACCAGACTTGCCAAGCCACACGCCGTAGGTTAGCACCTTAAGATTTTCTGCCGAGCCACAGAGATCTCAAGCTGCGTTCCTACGGCCTGTCTTTCCATAAGTTCCGTCCGCGCCTCGCGTTATTCCCATCGTCGGGGCAGGACGAATCGATGTGGCTCGTGGGCTTGTAAGCGCATCTGTTGTTTCCCGCATTATGGCGGTAAATAGCTTGCACATCAAAGGAAGGAGGAGTGGCCAGACGGCGTCAGTGCATCCGTTCACTCGAGCGCTGCCGAGATATTTGCCAAGCCAAGCGTGGTAGGAACGGCGCGACTGTTCGAATTCCACCGACCACTGCCTACAGGTACGAACCTGTAGCGACTCGAGGTTTGGCCAAGCCACACGCCGTCGCAATAAGGCTTGACACATGCCAGCTTGTTTGAGAATATCTGGTTCATCTCTTTGTTTACGTTTCCATATCTTACGTTATAAAACTTAGCTATAAATGAAGGCAAAAACAATATTTTAAATTACTTTTCTTGAAGGCTAACGTGAAATATTCTGTTTCTTTAAATGGCATTTAGGTTAATTCTGTTTGCAAAAGTTCGAAACAAGTTCGAAAGAGGGTTGTTGATCTCCTCTGAAAGTTTGTTGGCAAAATTTTAAACCCCACTGCATTTAACTAACAAATGAGAATTCTGTGTTAGTTTCTGCAGCTTCATCTCATGTTCTGTATCTCCTTTGAAAGTTCATACACACAAACTGAAATCACATGAAATGTGGGGAAAATTAAATGACAAATTTTAATCAGCGGTTTAAAATCATATTTTGTCAATTTTATTGATTTAGTAAAGAGGAACAATGTCAGTCTTTTCAAATAAATAATAAAAAGATTAAATATGGGAACCAAACAAGATTCAGAAATTTTTGAAAGTAAACAAGTCATCAAAAATATATTGTTCCTTTATTCTCATTAATGTGAACTATTCATATCTCTTCATAAGCATCATTTCTAACAATGGCACATGCACTTTCTTTTAAAGATGGAGTACCTGAAACCTGTATTGGAAGGCCTGAATGAATTTTCTGGAGATCTAAAGATTGAAACTCCGACTACAGGTGCAACTTATAAAGAAGGTGATTATATGCAGACATTTTTATACCACAGTAGAACTTTATTCCACTATTATGAATCCTCTCGTAACAGTTGAGTAAATCATCATTACCAAACAAATGTAGTTTGCTTAACTATGCAAAGGGAATCAGGAAATTCTAAATGAAAAATCTTAAATGTAAAGTAAAGTAGTTAAATGCAGTAAGATGTAGTTACTTATTGTAAGTAAAGGTATTATTATAGCTGATAACTCACACTGCTCTGCAATCTGATTGTTAATATGCATTATAACTGTGCAATTAGTTTCGCTATTGTGAATTGCGTTCAGTTGCATCTCATTAAAGTGTATTAAGCCTGAAACGTTGAATCCATTAATGCTTAAGATTAGATCAGTTATTGATCACGTGTTGGATTATGGGACAGAAACTATGCATCGAGTGCAACTGCAGACTTTAACGATGTAATGAGTAGGGAGACTTTCTCTTTCATTTAAGAATTTTATTCATGATAAAAAGTATAGTTTTAGAATTTAGGTAGATTGGCTAATAATGATTGAAAAATATTTACTTTCTTAAGAGGTAGGGGATAAATCGATGGTGAAAAGCGTAAAAAATATTACTATGCAGAACTCAAAAAATAGACTCTCTGAAGCTCGAATTTCATTACAGTTCCTGCATCATATCTGTCCCTTTAAAAATAGACGGATTTATATTTAATTAAAATTTCATTTTAATATCCCAGATCTCTTGAATTGTATGAACTAATCATGGATATAATGGGGACATTTCAATTCAAATGAATTGTTTATAGTGGTTCCTTTTCAGTGTATATCATTAACTTTAAATACGCTTCAGACCCTAAAAATGAATCTAACGAAGATAATATTTATTTTATGCAATTGGTAATTACTGCAACAGGAATCGAAGATATTAAAAGTTAAAGAATGGGCTTATACGTTTTCTTTTCGGTACTAACTTTTTCCTAACGGGTGATACAGATACTGTATCAAAATAATTATTTCTCTTTGTACATGATGGTACAGATGATGGGACACTAAGAGGGAAGAGATTAATTCATTCCTGGAATTAATCTATCTTCTAATTACCTTGTAAAAATTTTACTCTATTTGCATCAGCCAATTTGCTATACCTAGATTTATTGCTAGAGAGAGAATACAAAAATACGTAACACCGTAACAATTGACAAATTCCCCTCATAAATCCCCTTTTAAAATGGTTCGTCTGAAATTTCATTCGTCCCTACTCTAAAGGATAACTAAACAATACAGGTATTTTGACACTTCTTATTTATATTTATTTATATAACTGCACATGGGCACTTCTATAATAGTAGGAGTATTTCTTAATTTCCAAGCTTCGGTTAGTTGGTTGTGTTTTCTGGCACAAGAGCCATATTTGACCCAAGCTTCGGAATTCAGATGCCGTATAAGTTATTGAATTTTTTTCACCTTTGAAGTTGAATGCTATTGACTAATTCTGAAAAGCCCAACAAGCTGTAAAGTCACTACTTTCTGAATAATTACATTCCAAGAAAGGAAGAAGTGGCTATTAAAGGTTTTACATTGCACCAAATACTTAAATTGTTAAAATAAGAAAAGATGACTTACATCATTGCCGTTCCTATTCCTTCATTTGCATAATTTATTTTTAAAGCAAATGTGCTGACGTATATTGCGGTAACAAATCAATTCACCTTTCCCAACGTCATTAATTTTATTCATCGAATTATCGATGCACCTTCAGTGAATTCCTCTTCTTTCGTAAAACACTGATAGTACTCGCAGATTAGTGTTAGATCCCGTAACTAATTTCCCTCTATAATGAGCCCAAACTTCTCGGTTATGGTTCAGAGCGCTTAAGAGGAATAATTATTACTTCCGTTAAATTGAGTATAAGGCAGCCCAGTGAATGAATATTCGAAGAATGCACTTTTTGAAATCCAGATGAAGACAATGTTAATATTTTGTCGCTTAACAAGCAACAACACCACCTATCTCAATTTTTTCAAATTTCAAAGGGGAAGAAAAAACTGAATTTTTCGCAACAAATAACGAATATTTTTGGATTTTTTTTCACATCTTGTAAGAACATGAGGTCTCGTGTTTATATCAGATGTTAAAAAAAATATTCGTTATTCGTTCCGAAAAATTCAGTTTTTTCTTCCTCTTTGAAATTTCAAAAAACTGAGGTAGGTATAGTTGCTTGTTAAGCGACGGTTTAAGCAATACTTTTTAAATCAATCTCTTCAAAATTTAACCTTTAACCTTCCAGCGGGCGCGCCTGCGCAAATTTTACGACACATCGTGCATCGTATTACATAAATATATCGTGTTTTAGAAAAATAAATGCAACTTTTATTTATGTTATATATATTTAATAGATTAATAGTAAACAAAGATTTTATAAATAAAAATTGCACTTAAATTTGTAAAAGAACGTTATAAATATGTAATACGATGCACAATGCAAGTATCTCTTGCATACGCGCCCCCGCTGGAAGGTAAAAAAACGAGCTACTCGATAGTCTTGCATACGCGCCCCCGCTGGAAGGTAAAAAAACGAGCTAGTCGATGGACAATAATCTGCACAAAATCATTGTTTCAAAAATTTATTTGAGAAAAATAACCTTACAAAGATTAGCTTTAGACATAATAAGAGAAAGAAATGTGATGATATTAGCATTGAAAAAAAACCATTTTTATATACATTAGAGTAATTTCCTTTATCGAATGCCCACTTCAAAGAATAAGACACAGATTTGGATTGAAAACTTCATGTATATTTTCTTTTTAAGTCTTTGATATTTTTGAGACGTAATTCATGAAAATGATTTCCCGTTTGGTTAGATTTAGGGAGAAAGACGTTTCATTTTCTTCATACGAATTATAATGCATTATTTCTTTGAAAAAAGTCCTGTATAAAATCGCTAGGCATAATAGCATGATCACAAACATACTGCCAAATAAAATGAATGCGTTTATAACTTAAATGTTTCCGATTATCCATCATCATTTTATATCTGGAATTTAATTAAATTGCAATCTGGAATCTTTTAATCTGGAATCTTATTTAAATTGCAAAACAAATATTCACTGAGTGATGAGAATTCGAGTTACAAAAAAGAAAATTGTTTTTATAAACTTTAAAAATAAAAATGCAATTTTTGGTAGCATTATTGGGTTTAACCCTCTTGATTTGTAGTAACCACATGTTTGATGCGGTCTAAATAGTTGGATTTATTGGTGCAAGAGCCACAATTAACCAACTAGAGACGTGCATAAATTATGTCTCAGCTGGTCGCAGTTAACCCCTTAGGGATCGCATATTTTTTGCTATTTAATAAGATGCCCCTCCTGTTTTGGAAAGGGGCTGTTGTTTTCATTCATCTAAGTCGTCATAGAATACTTGAGATGCTTATGGATTCTACGTAATTTTTGTGTCAAACTATAAAACTGCTTAATGATTAAATGTTAGTTTAAAAGACTAAAAATGTGATAATTCGATGCACGTCTGTATGACGGGCGCGAGACTTAAGCGGTTAAGGAATCAACAATTATTTTGTGAATTTAGGGTTAAGTATTCAAAAATGTATTTAAAAGTGCGCAGTTTATTATACAAATTCAACTTACTTCACAAGTTATCCAACAAGCTACTCATAATGCAATAATTGATTTCGGAACAATGCAGCATGTTAATTATTTCTGTATTGTTTTGCGAAAGTAGTTGTATCTCAAAATGGATGCGTAACAGTTGGATCCTAATAGTATAACTGCGTCCAATTAATCTACGCATTTTAGTAGGAGGAGCTATTATAGGATTCTATATAAAAGTAGCTAATATCGTTACAGTATTTGATGAACTTATTTGTAAGTGTTGCGTAGGAATAGATATATGCAAACAAAAGAAACGCGAATTTATGTAGTAAAAATTTAAATTCACCCTATGTTGGAGGGTTAAAGACAATAAGTTCTTAAATTCTTTAAATACAAACAAAGTAGATTAAGAATGAATACTGGAGATGACCAGTAAATTATAAGAAATAGACAACAGGAGCAAAAATATTATTTGCGGTGTATATAGGGTTTTCATCAAAAACTCAACACGGTATTCATGTAAGAGAATCTCAGCTTTTAAAAGTAACAACAACTGCGAGTGCCTATCTCAGTATGCGTGTTTTTGCAGGTTAGATGTTGAAAAGTACTTTCAGGATTAAAAGAACTAAATAAGCCCCAACGGGAGTAATATCACATTTGAAGTTTAGGCGTTGTGATGGTATTATTTTACCTTCCCCAAGTTATAACAAGGATAAAAATGAGCTATTGCTATCAAAAATGGATAGATACGGTTTTTCGATCACATTTCATTGGGTGAACGATTAAGGAGCAGTTCAGAATGTTAAAAATATAAACACCGAATATCTTAGCGAAACATTTTTATGTTCGGAAAATAAACAGGTTCTTTCGTATTAACGCCACCGAAGCTACAGATTTGGCGGTTTTTGTACTTACGTATTAACGCCAATTTGGCGGTTTTTGTACTTACGTTTTTACGCCAATTTGGCGGTTTTTAAGTGGCGCCAATTTGGCGGTTTTTGTACTTGCGTATTAACGCCAATTTGGCGGTTTTTGTACTTACGTATTAACGCCAATTTGGCGGTTTTTAAGTGCCGCCAATTTGGCGGTTTTTGTAAACAAGATTGCTCTTTATTGGCGCATTACCGCCAATCTGTAGCCTCGGTGGCGTTAATACGTAAGTACCAATAAACACATACAGAATAAATATAAGAAGCGACTCTGTGTATAAAATTTGTCGAGTTACAGCTTAATACCATTTATTAGCGCGCCGAAGGAGAGGAGAACAGGCGAAATTGAGATTTCAAGGGGGGGGGGTGCAAGAAACAACAAGTAACCCGCCAGGCGAGCTGATAAGAGTGAAATTCTGCTCAAAAAGGTCGTTTACAAACTTTAAGTGTAGGTCAGCCATACAAGAACAAGCCTTTTTCATATTAGATTAAAGGATGCAAAGGACGACCACTATAGGGGACTTCATAACTGATTTTGAAACAATGCAGTATGCCGATTATTTCTGTAATGTTTTGCAAACTACACTCTTATCTCTTTATCAGTGAATTAAGTAAAAGTATAGGATACACCAGATAAATTGTTCAACAGAGGTTTAATAGAATGCAAATTTACAATAGCGCAACAATACAGTTCCATAGGAAACAACATGGAAAGGATGTATAGCACTTACTTTAAGTACTCCAACGGTTTGTTGTTCTGCGCCATTGTATTTAGCATGCTGCGTAGGAATTGTAATGGTGTACTGTACCACTGTATATTTATGAATCATTAAGAAAAGGACTCACCGTAGGAACAAAAAAGAAAAAAAAATTATACATTATTGTTATTACCTATGAATAAATTTCACTTTCTTGTTTCTTGGAGTTTCTTGAATGAATTATTGAAATTTCCGTAGGGGTTTGCGGTTAATAGATAATCGATCAACAAACAGTTCGGATAACAAAAGTCGTCTTTGAATGAATTCTTTTCGTGAACCGATCATCAGCTGCAAAGTAATCAAGCAGTGTAATGCCGAAGTCTAGTTTCAGAGGCTCTGCGATGTAGTATATTTCGAAAAAATGAAAATGTGTTTACTTTAAAAGTCAGCATTACAAGTTTTTCAAAATAGTTAAGAGGCATTCGTGCTTTACACGAATTTTCAGGGCATCAACCGTATTCTCCGAATTTATTATCACTGACACATGTTATTTTATGGAAAATATCATTCATATCTACCTGAACACTTTGTTATTTACAGAAATTGTTACGCTTCAGAGTAATTTTTTTAAAGACGACTTTAGGGCAATTTTAGCAAAATGAAGATTTGAGTTTTTTTTTCTTTGTCAACCCTTATTGATATTTGTTTCATAAGCCAGTTTCACCTCTGATTAGGTGATTTAAGACAAAATTTATCTTCAAAATGCTTCGTTGTTCTAATAATCAGTTCGGTTGCATACAATCAGCCGACAACCGCTATACTGCCAAAACATTTTGTCGATATGTCCTTTGGGATTCTCTTGAAATTTAGACAACTTATTTATGTAAAACTTTCATGATGGTTTTAATAAAACCTTTATAAAATAATTTAGGTTTGAATAATTATACTTACCTAACCAATAAATACACTATTAAAAGTTTTATTATATGATATTTAATTTGCAATAACTAATAATTGTAATAAAGTTCTTATAAAATAATTTAGGTTTGAATAATTATAATTTCCTAACCAATAATTACAATATTAAAAGTTTTATAATGATATATTAATTTATTACAATTATTAGCTATTGCATAATTAACTGTTTGGTACCAAATCTTATTCAGTAGATGAAATGAAATCCGACAACTTCTGGAAGGACAAATTCAATGAAGTTGAAGTACCTAAATTTTATACATATTGGTCAGCTAGATTTGAAATCATTCGAACAATTATAGCTTTTAATTAATAAATAGATTTAAAACTTTTATCAAATGAAAATATGAATTTTATAAAAGTTAAGTAATTGTAATTAAAACAAGGTTTGCAAATTTTATATTTTTATGTACGTACATACATGTATACTAGGGGACCTATCAGTCTATTGATTTTTCGGTTAAGTGGCTGTAGGCTAAGTGTTACGGACCCTACTAGGTTACAGCTGTAGAAATTTTGGTAATTTTTGTGACTTCCTAAGTTTTTTTAATGACTACTTTGTCCATCATATATTCATTCAATCATATATTCCTATATAGTAACATTTTAAACTTACTGTTTTATTTTCGCAGGCTCTGTGATAGCACTTACTATTGGAATGTTATTTTTGGGATTTGTTCTTGGACTTGTGACTCTAAACTTAATTGTGAGCAAGAAGTATGGCGTATCTCTGTTCCAGAGGAAGACTGTGACTCCTGATCCGTTCAGTAATTCCCTTGGGGAAAGCTCAATGTGAATGCTCAAATAGTTTACAAAAGAAATTTTATTTGAAGACTATACTAAACAAGTGTAAATAACATAATTTATTTTTCGAAGAGAGATTCAAGAGTGAAAAAACTGTGCTGTAACTTGTATGTCATATATTTGTACATTTGTTACATGTGTACACTCGTTCGATTAGTAAAGGAATGTTTCTTCTTGAACTATAATGAAACCATAAAAAGTCTTATGTTTCTTATTCATTGCGTCTGTATTACTATGAACAGGGTGATAGAGAACTTAAAAGATATGACATGCATACCAAAACTAAACACTTCTGAGTAAATCTGGGCATTCACGAGAAGGCTAGGCTATGCCATTTGTCCCAAGAACTGGTTTGTATTCCATTCATTCCAGTCTAATATTTTAGGTAAGTTATTCACGGAGTTTGAGAAGGTTCAAAATCGCAGACTAAGGGGTCTATTCTGCTACCCCCGGTTGGGTTGGGAGACGTCACTTTTCCCGCACGTTAACAACGGGAAAAGTGACGTCTCCCAACCCAACCGGGGTGTACCAGAATAGACCCGTTACACACACATATCCATCTCCTTCTCCCTCACACGGCGGATTTCTGATTTTACTTTCAACATGAACTAGCCTCGTCGCGTGGTCCTGGTCTAGGCAGAAGCTTTGTTTTCCCGCTAACCACGCATCGAGGTGTCAAAAGGCCATATGGCAGTTTCAATTTGATTTCAAACTATTCGGAATTCCATCAGTGCTCCAATTCCATTTGCTCCAATATTCATCGGTTTCTCATATTGATGAAAGGTCTTTCCCTTCCCATGTGGAATTCGTGGAATTGAACAGCAGTGAATGTCCCGCTTAAGAGCATATTGGCGGAAATGTCATTCATGTATGCTACACGGCGTTCTTTGGTCTAAAACATAATAGGTAATCCAACCATCATTATTACAGCCAAATAAGCAAGATAGAGTTTTACGGCTGTCCTGAGAAAGCAGACATATATTTAGTGTATGGTACAAAATCGAATGACGTTTCTTTTGTATCGTGCAAGATTTTCAAACAAACGCATGCTCCATTATGAAATGTTCACAAGTTTGTCTCGAAAGTTACGCAGAACTCTCATTATTAAACAGCACAATGAGTGTCCTAAATGTATCCTTAAAATAACGTATTTTGTTTATTTATGTTGTAATTATTCTTCTTAAACATCAAACTAATGCATTATCAATTTCTTTTATCGAAACTTTACTGCACGATTCAAACTGAGAGAAAAAGAATTCTTTTTAATATTCAGCTTTCCATGTACATACATAGCATAGCACCACTTCCTGTTCTCGTACCTACAGCCCTTGTGACTCTTTACAAGCGGTTTGAATGGACAGGAAGTGGAAGCTTACCAAAAGTACCAAGCAACTATAATGAAAACCAGGGGAATGGTTACATGAGGGTTACTTTGCAATGGCAAGATCTTTGAGGTATAATATCTGAAATGGTTGATAAACACCATTTGGAATCCTGCAACAAAACAAGAACGCAGTAGGATATCTAAAGCATGAAATTGAGCATAACAAATGAAAATATAAAAGAAACTTTTATACTAGAAGAGAGAGAGGTCAAAATTCATGAATACATAAACAAATTTTTACAGATATGTACAACCCTATGTGCATATAGCTAAATTTTGTGTCTGGTTAACTACTTTTGAACCAAACAGGAAAAAAAACATAACCTCGTCACAAGATCAATGAAAATTTTATAAAATTATAGCAAGTTCGTTATTATTTACCAGTTTAAACTTAGGTAAATTTTGAACCTTTCAAATGCATATTTCAATGGGATATCGATTACGCATAAAATATGGGTTCACATTTGAACAGTAAAGAATTGGGAGATAAGAAATAGATGCTTCAAAAGGGGCGTGGAATCGTGATGGGTGTTATTACAAAACGTTTCAGAAAATATTATATGAGGGTGTTAGTACTTTGTTGGAGAAATACATGATATACGCACAACTCATTCAAGTCTGATAGTGCTTATTGTGTACCATCATTCAATATTAATTTCGGTGGGATATTTTTTGTGTCACTATTTCTAACAATATTTATTTACGGAAGAAAATACATATTACAGCGAAATTCCAGACTCGGTGTTCAATGACACAAAGTGAACATCAAAGACCAGAAATTGAAAGCAAAAAAATACAAAGACAACATGAATTTAAATTACACAGAATTTAAAAAAAATTAAAAATAGTAATTATGCACTTAATCTTAAAACATTCAAAAGCATATTAAGAATTCAAAATTATTCGAATCTTCGAATAGAAAACGTTGAAAGGCGTTTTAAATTATGTGTTTTATTTATAAGTATGCCTAGCTATTCAGAATATTCAAATTTTATAAAATTGTATAAAATCAATCGTAAATTCAAGTTTAAAAAATCAGTTGTGAGAAACCCCTCATCATTTGGTTTCTCTTAGAGAGAAACAGAAATTCTGCTCGCTGAAACGCCGATATCTTTCTAAATCTTAATGGTATTCAACTGGAATTTTTATATAAATTTCCCTGTATATCTGACTTCCAAATTATGAAAGAAAAATTAAAATATGTTTCGCACATGCGCAGCAAAAGTTTATTTACTACAAATACTCATATTTCCTTTATTATTCAAAGAATTTACTTCAAATTTTTATATAATACTGATGTATAGTCTCGTATTCTATAAGCTTCGTATAATTTGGTTGAAAACTCTACATGTTATAAGCAAAAAACATGCGGAGAAATTTGGGATTTTTTAAGAAAACCTTTATATCAGCAGAAAATACCTTCTATTTTTACCAAAATACATGTAAGTACTAAGCACAGCAAGCAAATCAATGGTGAAAGTTGCAAATCTTTACCAGCTTTCTGTGAAATGGAGTAAGCCGAAATCTTTTTTTTTTTCTTGATCAATTTCTGTTTGGTCACATAAATACCTTCGTGACTGAATCTTCACTTTAAAATGCGAGTTCAAGCCTATTCATCACACGGTCAAAGTTCAAATGCAGTTTCTCAAGCCCTTCTGGAGAAGTTCGATAAAATGTGTAAATCTGAAAATGTCCAGATACTTTCGATCACATAGTGTATTTTTGAAGACCTTAAGGAACATATGAAAAATATCTATGCCTTCAGAATATGTGTTAAAATTTTTGTAAAATTTATATATTGAGAAATCATCAATATAATTAAAGGCAAATATAATTTCAAATAATTGATTGTTTCTAAACATTCTGGTTCGTACAGCAAAATGAATACGATTAAGTATATCACCGCAATCAATCATATGATTGATGACTTTAAAAAACAGCACACATGAAAGATCTCGTAGGTATTTCAAGCAAGGAATTTAAAAAATATTATTCAAATAAGATGAAGATATATCCTGAGAGCAAAAATGATTACATTTAAATAAGTAGATCTACTTTTAACCAAATGTACTCTACCTGGAAGAGTGCTCAGAAATGAATTTTAAATATTTATGCATCCAGTTATATTTTGGACTTAAGATTTAAAACCATTGCATTAAACGTATGAGGATAGGAAGGTATTTAAGAAGAAGATATATCTCTTTAAAATATTATAGAAAAAGAACTGTTTCAAGATTAACTTCTTATTGTACAGAGATATTGCAAAAAAAAAATTACGTCTTAAAAATTCCTAAATCAGTTTAATTTAGGGTAGAAGATTTAAAAATTTGTCTGAATATTTCAAAATAAATGCAAAGTTAAATAAATTGATACCCATAAATTATATCCAGGGAAATTCAATATTTTCCCCTCTCTATGAATCAATTTTAAACAGATTAACCTATTGACCAGTGGAGGACAATTTTTTTATTCATAAAGCTCGATATGACAAAATGTTATTCTGATTCGTCAAAAGTCTCCCTTAAAATCTTAATGTTATCACTCTTTTAGTCGCATGTAGAATCCTAATAGTACAAATTGTTTATCGCACTGTCGTTCGAAGTAGAATTGAATGAGAATGCCAAAATTGCGATTTCTTTACAAATGGCTTTAATACCTTTCAAACCTTCTGCAGTACTTTCGATTCGCTTTAGTAACAACAAAAAAGAAGGTAATATTTACAGAAATTTAAGAAACTATCCAATATGCGGATCAAAACTAAATCAGAAGTGTTATTCCCACTGCAATTTAAGGAAATGTTCCCATAAGTACACTGCTACGTATCGCATTGCAGCATATCCATCATTTCAATTTGGATTCTATATGAGATGCTCAAGGAAGTAATGAACTTGATAGAAAAATAATTTCAAGATTCTATAATAATTATAATGGTTATTATGAAATATATTAAAGACCAAACAATAGAAAATAATCAAAATAAAAGAAAACTTTTTGAAAACAAGCTTTTATTATTGTACTAAAACGCAGAAAATTATTTTTAATCAAAAGTCCGGAGGTCAAAGCAAGAATCGTAAGAGCCCGAGGCACAGAACACAATGCGATAAGTAAAGTAAGCCCAAACGAATATCAAAATAAAGAAAATTCTTAAAAATTCAATGATATTATGAATGTGGTTAAAGTTCCAATTTACTTAGAGTATTTATGGGAGAGCCTCAGCTTTTACGATTTTGCTTTGACCTCCAGATTTTTGATAACAGTTATTTCCTACATGTAAGTGCACTAATAAAAGAGTGCTTATTGAATAAATTTCTATTTCTGCGACTATACCTTACAACACACTTAATTTAAACTTTATAACAGTTCAATATTTTTTCGTACATCCAAATAAATATCTTCGTTTTCGACTTCAAATAAAAATACTGAAAAACAAAGCTTTTTCTGCCATTAGTTATGACAATGAATACTGAAATGAGCAGTGATATTATCATACTGATACTTTTATATCAAGATGGGCTGTGAACAAAAGCTTCAGTATATGGAAAACAAGGGAGAAGAAGTATAGCAATGGGCTTTAAAAGAGAGATCCCCTTAGAAGTAGTTGAAATATCTGCAGAACATACTAAATACTTTTAATTTAATCTAAAACCCACACAGACCCAGCCTACCCAAGAGTTAGTAAGGCCTAAGACAGGTCAGTGGGGATACACAAATACTTAGAAAAATTGACAGACATATTAACACGGTCGCAGGTGGTAAACATTTTGATGAGCTGCTAAAATAGACCGGAGAATTGTTACGTCAACTGGATGCAGATGCTAGGGAAATTTAACAATACTAATTTACACTAGGTAGCATTTAAGGGTAATTTTTAGGTACACGAAGAAAAAGGCAAAACAAAATGAAAATACTCAATAGAATTAAATGCATGACAATGTGACCTATAAATATGAATGTTATAGCATTCATGTCGTTTGTGATGACAATGAAAATGAATGCTATAGCATTCACATTCGCGAACTTGTTAACATCTCACTAATTTCCAAACAAAGATTTAAGCATCGACTCCGAGTGAAAATATTCAAAAACTTTTAGGCCGCGAAAATAAATATTGCGGATCAGCAGAGGGCCTGAATTCCAGTTTTTATCAAATAACGGGATTGCAACATACGGCTTGCACGTGATCCCGCCATTGAAACTCGTAATGAATCCAGGATATCTTCCCTCTTTTTCTCTTCTGGCAGGAAAAGAAAAGAGGAGTTAGATTGACGGAACAAAGCCATCCGGGCGGACCCTATTCCGGTCACATCCTCGCTCGAAACAAGCCACTTGCACTTACGAGCGCTGGGCTAAATCCCACTCCAAAAATCCAAACTCTCCAACATCCCGAGAAATGTTCTTAGAAATAAGATACTTCCTTCTGCAGATCGATCAGTTCTTCTTTTCCTGCCAGAGGATTTTCGAATCGGAACAAAAAATTGACTCGAATACTAGGTGCATGTTTTAGACCCGAAATTTCAACGGCGGTATTTTGTGTTTGTCGTCGAAATAAAGAAGAGAGACCACCCCAAGAAGAGTTAAGAGTATTGTCTGGGTTGGAGGATATCTTCCCCTTAAAGTCCTGTGAAGAGCTTTTGTCAAGAGCGACTGCGTGAGAATTAATAGGTATTTATTGTCAGAAAATAACAGATTTTACCTTTGTACAACAATAAAATTCTAAACATATAATATGATAAATAGAAAGCTGGGCTTTTCATTTATTTAGGACCCTGGGTTTCTTAAACTAATGGGGACTGACCTTTTTTGGGGTGACACTGACAGCGCGAAAACTTTGATAACATGAATTTTTGTCCAATTCTTCAATATTAGAAATTATTAAATATCAAGTTAATATACAGAGTTTCAAGCATATGTATTTTAACTGTCATTAAACAATGATTCAGATACCTCTCTTGTTTTCCTGGCCAAATGTTTATTAGAAGGTCAAGAAAAGATTTATCAACCAAAAATATGGCCGAGAAAAACATTTTGAATTAGAAATTTGGTCTGCAGAGTAAAATATTTGAGAATACCTGTCCTAGAGCATTCAACTTAGCTCAACAAGTCGTGCACAGTACGATAGGATCTGCACTATTAAAATTCGACGTGTATGTATGTGAGGCTATCTTCTCATGAAGTGCTGAATGGAGAAGCGCACCAAAGTACCAAAAGATGGGAAATAACCCAAGGAATCCATTTTGACCATTTAAATTCCGAAATTATAATTAGTAAAAAATTTATTAAATAAAAATTAATTTACAACAATACTTTTCATTGTTGCAGCGGAATTCATACTGTTTCCATTGTTTAAGCAAATATTTAATTGCGTGTTTTCTCTTTCATTGTTGAAAGCTGGCACAATGCAATATGGATCCCTTAACAGTGCAACACTCGAATATGGATTGCGTTGTGTGTAGGTTTTGGTAATTGATACAATGAAACAGGGAAAATTAAATCGCTCAAATAGGGTTTTTACTAAAAATGTTGTTTTCCGTGCGGTTTTACTTTGAGATTTCATGTATGCAGTGCATCTTCCTTCATGCGTATATAAACTGGAGGCAGGCATATGAAAAAATTTGGATCCAGAGCAACGCCGGATTATCCTCTTCCCTCCGTACTAAAGTCAGACAAAAATAATTCCGGAATCGGATAGACCATTCATTTCGCTACGACACGGTTTACATTTAAAAAAATTAGCATTTTTTTTAAAATTAAGCCTCTTTCGACGCGTTTTCGAGGACGGAATGTTTGAGCTGCTCTTTTCTCCTTATTTATTTAGGAAAAAATGTTGGGCATGTGTCACGTGACCTCACTTCTTCTCTCCGCCAGGGAATGACGCATTATTCGAGATAGCCTGTGCAACGCCGGGCCACGCAGCTAATTTTTTATGTATTGTGAGCTTCGAAGTTTTCTCCTCTCAAATAGGTCACTTAATAGAATCGTTCATTTGAGTAACTAACCTCTGTTGATTTGACCTTTTTCGACTGGCAAGCAAAACATTTGAGAATCAGTTATCAAGTTGTTGGCCTTGAGTATTAGATAGACTGAGAAAAAGAGCCTAATATTTCGATTTATAACCTAATATATCTGTTTTATTTATTTTTTTCTTTCTTTTTTCTTTCTTTTTTTCTTTCTTTCCCTTTTAATCTATTTTCTTTTTTATTCTTAAATATTTGCACATCGTAATTCAGACATATTGATAAATATTTAATAGCTGTTACATATCAATATGCAGTATGTAAAAAACCTCACACAGCAAAACTTTTCGCATTTTGTTGCAACAGCTGGAACCACTATTGACATATTGCATTTTGTGACAATAGCAATCACATATAACATACCACATTTTGAAAACAAATGCCTACCTATACAAGCGTTTTGTATCAATAAAAATGTTTTGCAATTTGGATATACGACTTTGATCATCTACTTTCTGGATTAAGGCATTCATTGATGTTTCTACATTTCTTCCATATATCCCAAATCGATTCTACAAACCAAGAAGATGTCATAACACAAAGTTTGCTTTTGCCTCTTTTTGTTTCCTCCCCAAAGATGCGCCATTATAAACCTCAATTATGTTCAATCTTCTTTCCTGTAAACTGTAGAATTCAAGCATTTTCAGTACAAGTAGATTACATGAAGATAATAAAAATCTGCTTTCACAGAAGGCAGAAAGATTCCTTTCCAGCTAATTCAGAAATTCTTACATGACTGCATACAATTTAAAAGCGGCTATCAATTAACTACAAAAAATATAGCATCGGTTAATTACTAATGTGATGAATAAATCGGAGAATAAAATTTACATCTTAATCATCACAAATCTGATATAAATCATTTAATGTCATAAATAATTAATTATATCTCAGAATCTAATAAGAATGAATAGAATTGCAATGAGTATATAGCAACAACTCTACATTTCAAAAAATAGGCCGTGGTGGGTTATTGGCGGTCTCAGCTTCGGTAGAAGACGGTAGTGGTTCGTGACGCACGGATGCAGACTTTGACCTAGTGCTGGTGTCCATGCTATCGCGAAAGTTTAAAGACAGCGTTTGCCCAATCAGATCTCATCCTAGTAACTGACCACTGATCGAAATTACGATGTTATTTCCCAGAAGTCCTAATGAAGCTTGAAACCACGACCAAATTACTTTAATAAAATAATCTATAGTGAATATGCGTGTAACATAAAATTTTTCTGATGATGACCCCGAAAAATTGAACTAAGTAGATTTTCATTCATCATGCTTTGACATAATACGTTTCTTAAAAACCGATTTCTAATTATTACTTAAGAATTATTTCTTTCAAAACTGAAAATGGAGCTAACTAAGCAATATACAAGGAATAGAATGAAATAAATATTACTTGGTGGTTGCTGAATGAAATACACTAACTAAACTGTACCATAAATTTTATCTTTGGCAAAAGAAAGTAAATACAGTTTTTAACCGAGAAAAGAAATCATTTATTTCCGTATGAGTCTTTGGAGTTCAAGTTTTCTCGGAGAGCTTTCAAAAGACTCAATTACTGTTTTTGTTTGTTATTTTCCACTCGTATTTATCTCTTCACAGAACATAGATTTCTTATCTGAACTTTTTCGGATCTTTCTTTTTATTTGTACTCCTTAGAGCAATTTCTCTTCAAACTAATGATTTAAGAAAGGACTGGCACATTCTTTCGGAGAAAGCAATTTTTTTTTATTGTTGTTCTCTCTTGAGTTTTGCGTATTGTCTAACAAATAAACTGAAGATTGAAACAAAATACTAAGTAGCTTCTACTGGTCTTAAATATTCAAAATATGATGAAGTTCATTACTAATCACAACAATTATTTTCATTAAAACTTAATACTTTAATGAAATAATTGCTGTGATATAATGTGAGAATTGTATGAATAATAATTTTTTTAAATAGTAAAGTTATCAGTTGTTTCTGAGATAATTATTCATTTAAAGAACATATCCCTTCTGATTATTAAATTTCCATTAAATTAGATTAACACGTAGATCGCCGAATGAATCCAATCCAATTCATAGCTAAAACTTAATTAGATGACCCCTTCTCTAATGTAGTTAAGCTATAGCAGAGAAGGGGTCATCTCATTAGAAAGACGGTTCGAATCTCAGGCGTGAATTGGGGCAGCGAACGTGTTAAACAAAACGAGCCACTTTTCAAATTCTTCAGTGTTTAAACAAAGTTATATATTTACGAAAAATAAAAATTCTCAAAGTACATGGAGATAATTTATTTAACTAATTCTGCCTCTAAAATAGAAATGCTATTTAACGGTAATATTATTAAAATATATAAAATTAGATTATAATTAAAAATTATTTAATTAAAAATAGTTTAAAACGTTAATTAAAGCAATTAAAACAAAAAATGGAAAATTAACATTGTATATCGGTATAAATTTAACACTAATACTAAACAGTAAAAAATGAAATATTTAAAATAATTGTCATCTTCTGGATGCTACATTTTTCAGGTAAAGTAATCGGAATAAATGATTTTCGTAAATCAGTATCAAAATGTTTATGGTTTAACCCTCTGACTGTGTAATTTTTTAAAATAATTTAAATGCAAAATTTGCAAACCTGTTCAAATACCGTTGAGCCAAGCGAGTTGTTATTTATATGCAAAGCTTTAAGTATAATAAGTATTAAGTAAACAAATTAACCTGTGAAAATCGCAGGATGCAGCAGAGATAGACTTGCTTCCAACCCGCGGAAATCACGGGATACGCAGTCAGAGGGTTAATATCGAATAAACCAATAAACATTTGTAGAAGATTTCATTCATTATAGGTTTAAAGATTCTTTGTATTGATTATTATGTATTCTAATAAATCTGTTGAATAGAAGTTACATTGTGAAATATAATATCATACTATTTCAGATTCAGACGATTCTTTAAAACAAGAAATTAACATTTTAATGACTTAGGTGAATGTAGTTCTATTTAATAATAAGGAATGTATGCCATCCTTTTATTCGTTGACGTTCGTTTTAACAATAATTCGCTATTATTTTCTATTTGTTGGCTTTATTCTTCATTGTGGTTTAAAGATGATATCTAAAGCAGATTTTTATGATCTATTGAAACAAAATTATAAATTTTTGACTATATGAACGGCACAAATTTCTCCAAAATGAGGAATCTACATAAATTTGAATTTTATTGCAAAGAATAAATTGGAAATTTTAGTATTTTCTTAAATGGATTGTTTTTAAAACTTTTCTTCGTAGAAATTATTATTGCTGAAAGATATTTCATCCCCAAAGTACAAAAAATTTCTACTGTTATTTCTTTTATTAAATATGTTTATGAATGAATACGCCTTTGCTAGTTAAGCTTTGTGCAATAAGACAATATTTAATATTGGTTCTCCACACACTGTTTCCCATGTTTTTTTAAAGCTGAAATGTTGAGCTTTGGTAATGGCAATTATTACACACGTTGTCCATATATTATTGTCGCGGTTTCCTTGACTCATAACTTTTGATTAAAAACATGAAGATAAATATTTTCTTAGGTATTCGTAAAGTACAACTCAAAAAGTTCTTTTTAATAGCAGAAACATATTTAAGTAATATTCACATGGCAGCTTTCATGTGCATATTACTTACGCATGTGACAAGTAAAACATGGAGAATGAACTCAGTTTCCCACCAAGTGTCGGTGGGTTGAATGCCAGGAAAGGTTGCCATGTGGAAATTATTTAACTTTGTTTGTGTTATTAAATAAATTTGTATTACTTTATTATTGAATTGTGCTTTACGAATATGTAATGAAATATTTATCTTTATGTTCCTTAAATAAACGTCATGAGGTAAGGAAGCCCGGACAATATTTTATGGGCACCCTGTACAATTTTTTATTCATAAAAGTTAATTTTTATAATTAATCATATTTCTAATACTAGTTATTATTGTGTTAATTATCGATTAACTGAAATTTGCAAGATTATTTATCGAAGAAAAATCCTTATATTCTAGATGTAGTTTAAACAAATAACGAAATAATATGCTGATGGAAGGACAATAGGTTAATATGAAGCTAACATTCGGCAAAGAACTCACTGTTTCTTAAAAAGAATACAGGTAGCAATGTGAAACAGCCATTAATCATTGATTATATTAATCACATTGAACGTTTTTCATTTAATTTTCTGCTACATTTTATAAAAAATAATAATGATGTTATGAAATAAGCGTACGAAGCTGACAAGTATCATAAAATACAACTTCAGCCATTTAATGTATGATTATTCATTTAACATTCTATCTGAAGTTAGCCTCGCAACTTTGCTATTTTTATTCGCAAATCAAAACGTAAATCTTTAGCAATTCCTGTCTTAAGTATTGTAATTTAATAAGGAACAAGCTACACATTTCTTTCACAAAAAATTATTTAATTTGGTCACGCATAACCTCAAAACTAAAGCCGAATAAACATATAAAAGGAAACTCGATCTTTTAATAAAATATCTCCATCCCAAATGTTCTTTCTGAGATTCATCCATAAATTAGCTTTATTGTTAATTCCCTGAAGCCATAATAAAGTTTTATGGCTTCAAACTTTCCCCCAAACCCTATTAATATGACATATACGTGTATAAATGCAGAATTACCAACAAGAATGGTAAAAATTAAAATAATGGTCTCGTGCGTTCTTTTTTTAATTCGTTTTACTACTTTGTTAAAGTTATCTTTTTCTTAAATGTAAGGAATGTTTAGCTATAGTTCAGATTTATGTTTATTCATACTAGGAGAAATTATATTATATGTAATATAATTATTAACGTTATAATCTAAAAGTCAAAGAAGTGGAAGCGATTTTTTCTTTCATCAAATTTTTCCGCAATATTTTTATTAAAGTCATATTATTCGGTACGCTCATATTAAACTAGATTTTATGAAGGAATTTTTTGAATCTAATATATATTTTATAAAACTTCCATTCAAGCATTAATCGAAGTATTTCTTATTCGTTTTATATCCGAGTCTTATATGAATAGTCTAGTTAGACTAAGCTAGATTAGATAAATGTTGCTTTTATAATGTTTAAAAGCAACATTTACAAACTGGACAAAATTTGCCAATCAAACGCTTTTATGAAGAGCTACTGACTCATTTATATGCTTGTGTTCTTACTGTGAAATAGGCATTTTAAAAATAGCACAGAATTAATAAATGGAAATACTCTCTACGATCGTATACAATCTCGTATGTATGAAGATAATTACGGAAGAAAAGTTCTAGGCCCATGTACTGACTTAGGAATCAAAAAACTTGCTTACTCTCTGGAACTTGGAAACTCATTTGAGGTTAAGATCCACATGAAATAATATATCGCTTATTTCTACAGCGACAACCTCAATCAATAGCAGTCCGTGAATTTTAGATGTGTGTATGCTGAATCTTATACTATACTGCGCAGTGTTGTAATTCAAAATAAATTAAATTTTGTCATTTGTAATTAATTTTTAATAATTTAATTATTAGTTGTTAAAAATAATAATTAGATTTTATACTTCTACATCGGGGGGGGGGGACCCCACGAGTAAGTCGATGAGAAGCCGCCGGATAAGTAAGCGGGATCTCGCTTCCAGGTGGATATAATTGGTGGTGTGGCTCGTAGGGTCCATCTCTGATAACGTGTCGTACCCTTGTAATGGGAAGTCATGGCATTTATCGCTTACAATGGGTGCTATAATGCGTTTAGCCACAGTACCTATGTTTTTGTCGTGGTGGTCGGTCTTCTAGTATTACACGAATGCCAAGAAAAGTAGAGGTTCTCTCTATGGTTAGATTTTTGACTTGATGTAGGTAAGTTTTATCAAAAAAGAATTGCAGTAAAACTTCTCTAAGTGGTCACCCTTCTCAACGACCAATTTTGCTTGTCGCAGAAAATTTGGCCCGTACACATAATGTTGAAAAGACCTCTAAAACCGGTCACTCTGAGTGGCCGGTTGGTCGCCCGTCTTGATCTTGGACCTCTAATTAAGAAAAAATGGTAGAAAAGCAAGACAAAAAATTCATAAATTCGGAAACAACATTGGAAATCAGATTGAAAATTATCATTACTTTCCCAGAGTGAATAGAAAAGAGGACCTGGGTTGGACATTCAAAATTTCATTTGTGATTTTCAGGTGTTGATTCGGTCTCTGACGAAGGAGATGCTGATATGGGTCACTCTCAACTCAACGGTTTTTTGAAAAAATAGATGATATTATTGCCCATTCTCAACAACTACAGATAAAACGATTAGAGATTTATTTTCCCAATGCGGGAAAAAATGAATTTGAAAAAATGTTATCTTCGAAAAAGCTGAGAAACCCAAGTAAACACAAGTTGTATCTTTTCTCAAAATAAATAAATTTAAAAAATAAAAATTTTCAAATTAAGTAGTTTTTTCTTTATATTATTCTTAAAATTCGCTTCATCAGGAATAATGCGCGCGCGAATGAGGGCTTCTTTAAATAAGGCACTTCCAAACATAAAATCCCTTTACAGCGACCACCCCTTTTAAAGGCTAATTTTCCTTGGAACTAAGATTGGCCTCTGTAGAGAGGTTTCACAGTGCTATTTTTTTATTAATTTTAATTGAAAATTGAGCATTAAAATAAATTTTCTTAGTTATATTTCCTTCAGTCCCAACTATCTATGCCGTTGATTCCATCAATAAAATGTTGCCGGGCAGTTTGCGTTCAAGAGCATGTTAGCTGGATTATAACATGCCATTAAAAGAATTAAATAAAATGAACCATAACCAGTCAGACCTTATATATTTAATACTTTAGATGTCTTTGTTTGCATATTCCACAAAAATGCGATGGAATTAAAAAGGAAAATAAAATTCATTCTGATATTACTAAAGAATGTGAAAAAATAATCAGATTCATTTCTTTGCTTTCAACGGTGGCAGAGAAATACTCAATTGGATATTTGTATTAACAATAAAAAAAGTTTGAATTTCATTGCAACAATGAAAAGTATTTTACATATTACATATCAGTTTTGAAATTTTAAGGTGGTGTAGAGATTATTTTGTGCGATAGTATGAAAGTTACTGCTAGAAAACGCAAAAATGTTTGCTTAATGTTTTAACAACTTAAATTCTATTTAAATTTTTGAAAATTGTTACTGTGAGGATCACATCCCATCCTCTACAATACAGGGTTGTCATAAATTATTGAACCCATTAAAAAAAATATTGTTACAACTGCGTTTCTTTTCTTAAATGAGAGAGCAAATAAAAAGTTTTTTTCAGATAGTTAGCTTACCATTACTCCGTTCTAAATTGGCTACGGGGAGAGATTCGCAACGGCTACCGATCAGCAGAAGCCGATGCGCCTTTTCTGGTTTGCTTTTTAGTTTTTTGAATATCTTGAAAACTATCCAGTTTTCGAATTACAATTGATTTAACAAATTAAAGAGCGTACAATTCCCTACAAATTCATGCTTTGATTTTTCTTTTAGCTTTAATAGTTTCGCAGATAACGGCTCTCAAAAATGGAAGATGTTCAATTATTTCTGACCACCTATACTACCGTAACGGTGCGTCACCTTTCTGAAAAAAATCTTTTTTAAAATGCGCTCTCATTTAAAAGAAAATGTAGTTATATTTGTAACTTTATTAGTTTTTTTCATTAATTTTTAAAATTGGTTCAATAACTTATAACCACCCTCTATATATGAGCCAAATTTGGAAATCTAAGTTCAACGGTCTGCCCTGTAGAAAGCCAACACATACACATTCGCTTTTGTTATTAGAAGAGATGTCAGAAATATCTATCAAAAAATCTCAATATTCTTAGATTCTGGATAATGCCTATAGGCACGTGTCCTATTAAAATGATGCAATGAAATTAATAAACTTGATAGAAATTTATTAAAACAATATTGTCGTACGAAGTATATTACTTATAAACCCTCTAATAAATTAATTCTTCAACTTCTACGCGAATTTCTTAATTTTCCACCTGTTTTAGTTTTGATATCTCTAGAAACCCGTTGTACGAGTTTTATTTAATGGTAGCTTTCTTCCTTTAAAGTTTATCCAAATTAGCTGAACTTTCTGTCAAAAACAATAATCGTCATAAAAGCTTTTTTAAAACAAATTTTCAACGAAATACCGAATTTTCCGTTTCGAAAAATAACGGGACAATTACCAAATTAAAGAAAATGGCAAACTCTCTTTTGACTAAAAAAAAGATAATTTAGTACATTTTGCTAAGTAAATATTTGTTTTCAGTCAATTGATTTAAAATAAAAACGTCCGCTAATTCCATAATTATCTAGCCCCAACCACAGTGACTTCCTCAATAGAAAGGAAGGCTGCCTCCGTCTCTATGCAATTACAATTCCCATTGTTCTATCCATATTGAACCATTCATACGAAAGAACAATGCATCTAAGGAGAAAAAATGACGGGTTCTTTTAAATTTTTCTAACAATTTTAGCTTTTTTACCGCCTTCTTTAAAAGTTGAAAGAAAGTCGTATACCGTAAGGGTTTAACAGAAAAGGCTCCAGCGAAAAGGTTGTTAAACGGTAAGCACTTTAATTTACTGCTTCAGTGAACTGAAAATAATGGTGACTTGGAGCCTGTCAAGCGCACATAGTAAATCGGAGACGGGAGGAAGAATTAATATTATGCTAGATAAAAACCTTTTTGAAAGGGAATAGAGATGAATTTTTAAAGTTTAGATGAAAAATAACAGATCGTGATTTATTCTTTTGAAAAAAAATATATGAGATATTCCATTCTGTGTTTTTTTAAAAGTGTTTGAGAAATTTCGCATCAAGTCATGTTAAAGACTATCACATTCATTTTTGTGAAATTATTTTATGTTTTATCTTCCAAAAATAAAGAAAAGGAGTAATCAGATTTGGATTTTTTGAAAAATAAATTGGATCATTACACGAAACGGAAGATAAATTGAAGTGGAACGAAGACTCCAGACTAATTAATTTCTCTCCTTTACATTCTAATGGAGTATGAGGAAACCAGAGTTGGATCGAGCTGTGTCATGGCACTTTAAAAGACATTTTTTAAATATTTTATATTATATTGAAATATGCATTGATTAAAGTTTGACAAAAAGATTATTTCATTTATCATAATTTTGGTCCTAAGGGACAGCTGCAAAAAAGAGCATCGAATTATTCTAGATGCTCAAGCAAACCCAGGATATTTAATTAATTATTTGATAATTAATGTGTTAATTTTAATTTGTAGGTCAAAATTTTACGCATTCACTACACCAATATTATATATCATAATATTCTTAGTCTAAAAATGAGCGTTCCTTCTGTACATCTTGGATAATTTTTGATCCGTTTGCGCAATTATGTCGTAACGTAAGTAAACATGGATAAGTTTTGCTGAGTTTCAATTATTCTTTAAATAAGGTTTCTCTTTCTCTTCTAAGTTTTTATTTCGTTCTGCTGATATTTTCAACAACAGACAGACATAAACCTACTACAAAATAAACATTAATATAGCAACTATTTAAAAAATGCTTATGTTGCTTCATATTATGCCATTTCATGACAGATGTAAATTTATAATCAGCCCATCAAGGACCTAGTGGGTTAAGGCTTGTCAAGGCACAGTTGAAGAACGTGAATCGCAAGAAGGTTAGGGGTTTTATCTTTTAGCTGAGCTTTTAAGCAGCATTATTCAAAAACTGTAAGACCAATTTGCGCTTCAACAACGAATATCTGGCTGTTGGAGGCTGTCCTAGTCTTCCCCCAAACTAAATGTAATGCGGATGAGTTTCCTCTGAAGGTACTCCAGGAAGGCAAATTACCCCATATAATGAAGCAAGGTCAGAGTTATACCTTCGGTACTATGCCTTCGTTGTCGCTTGATCAACAGAAAATGCCACAAAACATGGCATGTGCCCTTGACTCAATTTGCTAGACCAAATTGGATTAGGATCAGTCTGATCCCAGTTGCCTGATATCCTCCCACAGCCTGATTTGCGAAACAAAATCGCAATAATCGCATTAAAATTTTGCTTCAATAAAGAAGCTCCTGGAAGAAATTTTTAAATATATATTGATTGAAGCTCTACAAATTTAAATTATGCCATCTTTAAATTACTTTCCTCCTCTATTCCCTCACTTTCTCCAATGTTCGGAGAGTTATTGAAAACATTCTTCGAATCCAGTGTCTGAAAGTGCCATCAGCCATCTTACCGTGTTTTGAATGACTTTATTGTATTTCGAGAACCGTTTCCTTTTTAGCCTCGGAAATAGATAAAAATCGACTAGTGCAAGCCCGAGTTTGGTGAATGCTCAAGAGATATTGCATTATTTTTGGCAATGCACTTTTAAAAAATTATTGATGGATGTGTAAGGTCACTGTGATGTAACAAAATCCATTCGTTTCTTGCCTCATTTTCAAAGCGTCTCGTTCTAATAGTTCCTCGCGGGAAGCGAAAAAATCCCAATAAATTTACCTTATTCATATCTTACCATTCATTCTGTGGGATGAATTCATAAGGAATGTCATTGTCAAAACCGTCTCCAAAAGCACTTCCATAAATTTTTGTACGCTTTTAAAACCTGTAAAATCATCATGAAAGCACTTGTGCAAGTCCTTTATTTTTGAAGGTATGACAAAACATGAGCAACAGGAATGTTGCTTAACCCTCCATTAGTCGCAATATCTAATAAATGTCCTCTGCTGTACGGTATAATTTTTTTCAACCGAAAATTTTCCAAATGTGGCAATCCAAAAAAATCTAATTTGCAACCCTACGAAACGAACATTGAAATGTGTTCAACGAAACTTCATTTTTTGCCGTTATCCAAAATGGCCGTCGTTTGGCGAACATTTTAAAGTTTTGCCAATTTTCACAAGATTGGCAACGAGACCGTACCGGAAACTTGAGACTACTAATGCTTTGAAAAAGTTTATTCCTCATCGGACAGCTGAAGCTGTGAATGGAGGAGACACACTGGACAATTGTAAGCCATTACTCAGACCAATGTCTTGTCCTATGTAATGCATCGCTCCCAAAACCAACTGGTGGTTTAAATTGTAACCTTTGTTAAAAGTAAATTCTGATGTCAAATTTAAAAAATCCGGTCTCATTTCCATCCTTTATACGTAAACGCATCTTTCTATCCTTACTCGGTTGCGAATCATTGATATTTTTAAAATTAATCGCAACTTTTGAATCTCCCTGTATTTCCAATTTTTAATGAATATTAAGGGATTTTCTTTTTCATAATATTTATTTTAGCTTAATTTCCTTTTAATATCATCTTCAGCGTCTTACCAATTCGTGATTTTTGTTTTCACCTTGAGATATCTGATTAAAAAATTTTCTAATTTTAAAAGTTCATTAATAACAGCGTGATTTTAAAAGTAATTATATATTTTTTTACTTTTTAATCTTCAATGTATTTGTTAATTTTATATTTATTATGGAATTTTGTAGCTGTTTTTCACAAATTCATTAACATACGACGATCTCTCATATTGAATCAAATTTAGTTAAAACGAATCAATTATCGGTAATTAAGTGTTAAAAAGATTAAAATAGTGTGTTGTCTTCGAAATCACACAACTTTACAGAATCTCAAAACTCTAGCAGTTAAGGAAATAAACAAAAATCCATTACAAATTCCCTCCTAAAAATACGAAAGTCATATAAATATGTGTAAAACAATAAAAAATTATTATAAATTTGGATTTTTATGTTTAATAAATTTTAAGCGCTGTAATATATTTTGTAGCTTTCTGCTTTTCCATAGCTCTAACTATATAAAATTATATAATCTTGCATCTTGAGACGATTCAAGCACTAACACATGTAAGTAAGCTCCTATTCCAGCCTACTGATCAAGTCGGTATATGTCTCTATAGGTACAGGCCTTTGAAATTAATCCAGAACATTTACACTGTTACGTTGCTCATAATTGTTACTGATACAATCTTTAATAAACCATCGTAATTAATACCATGTCATAAGGACAATTGCCAGACTTATCCAAACACACACAAGACTATTTCATGGATACGTAAATTACCACGCTTATCCAAACATTCCCCTTTCAATTGAAGCCAAGTGAATCATTTGTTGTATTAAAATTCTCGAAAAGTCAATGTTCTATCAAAACACAAGAGCGCTTCTCTGGAAGCGATGGAGCGATTTTTCTAATTATGTCTAGTGTTCTAATTATAGATATAAGGATATTATACGGCAGCAGACTCAAGACAGATCCCAAGGAATAAGTTAATTTGTTTCCCTCGACGAACTAATGATGACCGTAGTACGTTGGAAAATTAAAGTACGTCGTAACAGGGTCCGAGCCGGCCATGTAATTAAGAACAGATTCCAGCGAGCCATTATTTAGACTGGAATGAAGCAGCGTGATTTCAAACCGATAAAGTGACTGGAATCACTGCGACGGCTCCTTTAACTTTGCCTCAGCACGATTTCGATTGCAGAAAAGTGTATTCGATTTATTGGTCTCTCCCCGTCAGGGATTGAAAGATCGATTTTTATTCAAGTTTAATTACTTTGCAGTTTTATTACAAGAGAATAAAAATCGTGACATCGTCATTACGCAACGTCGAGCTGGAATACGAATGCCCGCTATACATTAAATCATTTATCATGCTTCGTCTTCACATTTAGAATGGTATTTTATTATAATTTGATTAAAGCATACTATCTGTACAAGGTTAATAATAGGTAAGGTAAGGTAAGTTACAAATTTTATGGCACAAGGTCGAATGGAAGTCAAGCTGAGCCAAACCTATGGCGAGTGCCTCAAATGTTTCAGTGAGTAACATGTTTATATATCGAATATAAAAATTCGATGCATTTTCAAAAGCATAAAACACAGTGAAGAAACAGATTAAATCCTTGATAGACAAAGATAAAGCGTTAAAACTTTAGATAAAATGGATCGAAACTATACCTTCAAGAAAGTAAAATAAGTTATGGTGAGAATTTTCTGCTACTAATTTTCCGTGTTTAAAACAGATGTATGGAAAAAAGTTACTCTTTTGAGAACTGAAAAAGAACTTTGTTTTAAAATATGAGCATTTAATTAATACACCTACAGTTTCAGCACATAGATATTTGTTACTGGTTGAGCAAGCTCTATGCATGTACTGCCATTACAGACAAGCTTAACGTCTGCTCCTTTGGCGGATAAAATGGACCTAAAAATTACAAAGGGCCTGACAGAGTGCAGTTGGCTAACAATAGACCATTCAAGAATTTAGTTCAGTCAGCTATATTAACATCCTGTTTAGTTGCTATTTGGGATGGGCCTCGAGGGAACCAATGGACCTTATGCACCTTTTGGGTTCGAGAGTATAGAAAAGCAGCTGTGGAGGAATAAACAAAACGATCAGCCTATAAGCGACTCAGAAATAAAAGCAGTTCTGAGTCAGCTGTTTAAGACTGACCAATGGCTGCCTCCAGCAGGTCACGTGTTGGAGGATGTGACGTCACATGCATAAGGTCCATTCGAGGACGTTTGATCTACGACGTCAGATTTAGGGTGTATCAGCCCACAAACACTGTAATATCAGGTTTCGAACCTGGAACTCTCCGGACTCGAAGCCGAGACCTTACCACTAGGCCACAGCGGCCTTCGGACCATTCGGGGAATAGTATCCAGTCTGAAAATTTTAGACAACTTTATGTGTCATTTCTTCTGTCTCGTTTATTAACCATGAAATAAGCATTCATAACATAAATTGCAGCTGAGTTTTGTTCACGTCGTTGAGCTTTCTTGTGTCTGTTGTTTTAAATTTGTCTGTTATTTATTGAATATTTTTAAAAGTCAACACTTATTATTACATTTTTACTTAAGAAGGGTTAGTTCTCTAACTCTCAGAACACAATTAACCTCCCTCTTGAAATGCGACTTTATTTAAACTCCAAATTAAATAATATATTTTATTTTGGACATTTATTATTATTTCCTTCCATCTAAGAACGGAAAGCTCACCTGAGACACTTTTAATCTCTTAAATTCATTACTACTTTAACTAAAATGCAGATTTCAACATCAAAAATTGTTTAATTTATTCACGAGTCTGACAGCATTCTAAGAATAATGCTTAGGCATTATTATTAGATTCATTTTGAATTTCTTCAGAAAAGGCCGCTTGTATACCCACTTATAAAACAAAAGGAAAAGTTTAGGTCACATAAGTAAATCATATAAAAAATTATAAGAAAAAATTGCAATAAATTTCAAATAGGAACAAATATTTTTGTACGAGAAACAAAGGTAAACGGAAGATTCAAATATACACAAGAACAAAAAATGAAAATCAGATAATTTTTATAAAGGGGTAGTGAAAGATTAACCCTTCGCACTTCAGAGGCTACTCTCAGTTGCCATTCGAAAGGGTGCATCATTTTGCCGTTTCCTGATTTCGTTGGCTAAAAAAATACCTACAGAGCTGTAAGAAATCCCAGAATAACTTTTCAGGAAAAATGAACTTACACAAATATATTTTTACGTTTCGAAGCAATAGATTGAACCCTTGTAATCAGTGAATATTTATGTGTCTAACTACTTTTCCAAGTGCAAAGTAGTTAATATTAAAAATGCATACGCAAACGTACATAGATTTTATAATCTAAGCAATGAGGGAAAATGCAGTTTGTCCACAAATTATCGGGATTCCCTTACCTCCTTACTTGCATGACGATACATGATGACAAATATTATTACATGTTTGTACAGCGAAACTCAAAAAGTTTTTTTTAATATCACAACGTTAAGTAATTTCCAAATGGCAATCTCTCGCAGTATGTAACCCATAGACACTTGGCTGGAAATTGCGTTCAGTCTCGATATGTTACGTGTCAAGAAAGGCTGCCACAGCTTTTGTATTAAAGGTGTTTTTATAGCTCTCACCTCTTAGAAGTTTTGCTGCTTTTATTTTGTCCAAGATACTTAAATACTTAACTGCTCTTGTATAAAGAGTACATGCATTTTACTAACTTAAACCTAGATACATCGAGACTGAACCAGGCAAATGTCGATGGGTTACATGCCGCGAGAGATAGCCATGTGGGAACTACTTAACTTTGTGTTATTAAAACCTTTTTGAGTTGTACTTTATTAATATGTAATAATATTTGTCGTCATGTTCTTTAATTTATGAGAGGAGGAAACCTCGACAATAATTTGTGGATACCCTCTATTTCCAATGAACGCACAAAATACTACAAACGCTAATCTTCTCTACACAAGGATACAGAAAGGAGAAAGCCATGTGATGTTAATATCCTGATTAATTCAATTTAAACATAATGTACCATAGTTACCAAAATTAAACAAATTTATTAGTTAGATATTAATGGTTGTTTTCTCAGCAAACTAGAAATAAAGCAATAAAAAATTTCTTGCTAATACTTTTTAATATCTTGTAATCAGCTTTGTATGAAACAAAAATTCAATTACGATATCGAACATAATGCTCTGCCCTCTAAGAGCATTCTTTCTGCAGCAAATATTCCTTATTTCTTCGATTTCGGTTCAATTACGAGGAAGCCATTGTTCTTCGCAAATCCTAAGTGAGCCTTCAAAGGAAAGGGATCTTTCTGTGATAATATCTGCGCCCAAAAACCGCCATCATTTAATTCTCCGCCACTGTTGATCTTCTAGATAAAGCTCCGGAGACGACAGTTCTGACAGTTCTTTATCGGAAATAGTCCTATTGGTTGAAACAATTCGCTTGTTACATGGATGTTATCCGTCAAAGTTAGAATCCGATACGGCGATCACCTTTCGCGAGAATGCAAGGATTTGGGACACTTTCTACGAGGTGAAATGGAACTGTTTAAATTTATTTTGCAATCCAGTAAACCCTGTATTTCCTCTTCTCAAAATTCTTTTATTTATTATAAAAATACTGATTCCGGGCATTGGATTTGTTAATTTTAATAAAGTAGATTTTCAGTCCTGTGGTTTTATTATTCTAACAAAGAAGGAATATGAATGAATTAAAAGCAGTTTATAAATCACACTTTTATTAGTGTAAGAAACAGTATATTTTTTTATTTTAATTACTTTCCAATTTTTAATCTTCATATCAATTTTTCCCTCGAACTAACTACCAGGTGGTGCCACTGGTAAGGAATCGAAATTCAATTTAATTAATGATTAACTGATACTTAAGTTACGAAAGCACCAAAATAGTATAGCGTCATCTAGAATACACAAGTGTATTAATTTTCTATTGCTATGTTAATAGTTAATGAAGATAGAAAAAAATAGTTATCCCCTTGACAGTTAAAAGAAAGATAAACTTTTTCTTCTGATGATTTCCAAAAAAGCTGGAAGAACTTCCTGTTTTTTCTCCAGAATCCCGTTTTAAGAGGACCTAAAAGCTATGATAATACAGAAAACTGCAGTGTTATTGGGACAAAGATAGAAAATTAGTGTGGTTAAAGATCTAGCATTCATTTATCTTCTCCTACCACAGCAAAAACTCTTATTAGTCTAGAACTGCAGTTCCTAACCTTTATTTCCTCCCTAACCTCTTGATTAGTGTTTTTAATTTTGAGTACCCCTACTGTCCGAACTGCTTTCCTCCCCTCCCAACCATTCCGTCGCACAAAGAAGATTTTAATAATAAAGTTCAAAGGTTAACTTAAAGAGTCAAATGACTTGAATTAAGTAGAAACATTTGCAGGACTTATTTTTGATTTTTTTTCCTTTTTTTATACAGGGTAACAAAAAAGTATAGGGATCATTTTTTAAGGCTTTTATTTCCAAAATTTATTACACAAATTCAGAGATGCTTCTCAATATGTCGACCTTCGGCATAATAGATTTATCTACAACGCTTCGGCCATGATTTCAAAGCCCGCAAAATTATTTCCTGGGGGATTTTCTTCACCTCTTCTCTAATAGCCTTTTGAAGACTCCTCAGCGTAGAAACTCTTCTCTTATTCAGTTTGTTTTTCAAATGTCCCCATAGGAAATAGCCACATGGTGCAGCATCAGGACTGTGTGGCATCCATTGTTGTGGCCTCAGGAATTGCACTTGCTGATCCGTGAGGAATTTCTGGGTGACCCTAGATGCATGCGATGGGGCAGAATCCTGATGGAAAACAGAATCACCATTTGGGTGCAATCTGCAGTAATCATCCTTAAGAAAGTGCTTTAATATCTTCTGTATGTAATACTCAGAATTTATTTTGGCCCCAGGTTGCACAAACCGTGGTTTGGTAACACCATTGGCGGAAAATGCCCATCCAAACCATTACGCCTTTGGGATGAGACACCGTGGTTGACGAAATCAAATCTCGCCTGTTCTGTTCACGGCTAAGATATTAAACTTTAGATTTAGCATTGGCATCGGATAGATATATCCAAGCTTCATGAGTTGTAATGAACTTTCGCCATCTGTCCTTACGGAGAAGCTTATAGAGTGGCCATGAACGTTGCCTCCTAATCTGAACCGATCTCTCATTTGTGATGACATTTAGGTTTTTTATGGCATTTCTTCTTTAACGGATGTTTTAGTTGATAGCTTACAACTTGCTGGCTCACGTTAAGAGCTTTAGCCATGCTTGCCTGTGTTGGTGGATTCGGTTTCGATGCCATCTTCTCAAGCTTCTGCAAATCTGACTTTGCTGTCCATTTTTTATTGGTTTTGAATCCTTTTTCGTCGATCCGAGTTTTGAATTCTTGATGCGACTGATATGGCTGAGTGAAACCGCAATACTTTTCTTTTTAAAATGGGTTTGTATAATCCTGTGGCTCCATCGAAGTTCTAAAAGTGCTTGTACTTGACCAATCAGCATTTGGTTAAATTTCTGCAAAGGCATTATTGTGATTTTATCGAACAGTATTGCAATCAAAAGTTTAATGGTGGAGCTTTCCGTCTGTATGCTACATATGTAAAAAAGGTTTTATAACTTTACTGGTAGATAACCACAAAAGTGATCCCTATACTTTGTTACTCTGTAATAGCATTATTTCCACGTCCTAACAAATGAAAAGCGCATTGAAATAATTTCGCATTATTTTATAATGAAATCTAACAATTACTGATCGTGATAATCAACTTTTCGAGTAAGAGAGAGTTTTTATGTGATTCTTGGTATTGTTTCAGTTTCATAAAATTAAGTTCAAATGAAGGCAGATATAATCTCATCTTCTTCAAGGTTAATACAATATTTAATGGTGGGATATAAGTAATCGTGTATGTCAAGTTACCCCTATCGATGACGGGTCGTACATCTGTCAGAGGGGTCGTCGAGTGAGATGCTCGCAATGGGGGCTATAATGGGATGACAGTGCCCGATTAATTGTCTTGGCGGCCAGGTCATCTATGTTTTTTCGGCACGCTACGGCTGGACAGGAGTAACTCGTTTATGGCTATGGTTCATGCAATATTTGTTATGAACATATGCATGAGACGAGTATGCTGCTTCCACAAGTTATGTGTTCTTGAAAAGTGTTAAACATATTATTTCTTTAACACCGAGTTTTTTGGAACTCTTCTTTCGCTGCCACCCAGTAAGATTTCGAACTTGTACAACTTTCACTTTTTTCATGAACTTGAGGCAACAATTTCAGTTTTTTATTTTAATTCCTTATGCTTTGTGTTTTCCGCCATTAGCAGCATTACTTTCGCTTACCCCTAATTGGTCCGCAGAGTACCCGCAGGGGTACGCGTACCACAGTTTGGCAATATCTGATCTAGAATTAGAATTTAAAATACATTCTGTATTAGAATTGAAAATGCATCAACTAAACGTGAAATAACTATTTTTTGTATTTTTCTTTTTTTCGGGATTAACCGTATTCTAACTGTAAACGGAAAAGTGCAGATTTACTGATGATAGATATTGAAAATTAGTGTGGTTAAGAATCTAGCATTTTTTATTCATTTACCAGAGCAGAAATTCTTATTAATCTGTCATAATAACTCCGCATTAGAGTTCAAATACATCAACGAAAGTCGAAATAGCTACTATTTTTCTATTTTGCTTTCTGTAGGATTAACCGTAAATCTCAACTAAAGTAGCGTATGTAGATTTTCTTGAGCTCTCAAACTTTGCTTTCAGACTAATAAATTCAGACTTTAAACAAAATACTAGGATTTTAAAAGCTGAAACACCGCGTTACAAATATTGAATTATTGCGATCAAGAGCAAAAATTGCTTGACCGTGTTTTGATGATTAATGAATCAGGTCGGGTCGCTAGTTATGAAAGACGCAGTTTAAAGCTACTCCGAAGTGGTTTTAGGGGCTTAACTTATCAAAAGAACCACTCATATTTCTTTTAGATAAAAGATTTAATTTGTCATTTTCCGAAGCCGGTATATGATGGATTGCTACCATTTTGTAAGTGATCTGAGATTTAACTTATCAACGTCAATTTCATAAATATGTAGTAATAGAACTTTCGAGAAAGTCATGCGAAAATTAAAAATGAATTCCGTAGAAAGAATTGATGTGTCATAAGAAAAATCGAGTTATAATATTACAAATAGTTAGAGAAAGAGACACTGAGAAAACTTTCTTCACAAATTGAAGAATTTGCAAAAAGCAATTAGGTTTTAGTAACGTTAAAGAAGACATATTTTCAGCAAATTACTTTTGTTTCATTTATTAAACATTTCTTGTCTTTCAAACTTTTCATTTCTCATTTCTTTGTATATCACTATAATTTAATTAAAACCGCTCAGACTTGAATAGTAAAGGAAACTTTCGTTATTAAACAGTTGTAAAGACCTCGAAACTATTCTCAGTTTGAAGACATTTTAATTAATACAACTTTTATAAAATAATTCTTGAATCCAAAGTTGGTTAATTATATTTTTTTTACATCTCTAATGTTTAAATTTACGGTAAAACGTGACTTATACATTTAATAGACTCCCGAAACAGAGCTGCATAAAAATCTAAATTGAATTAGAATTAAATTTTTGGAATTTTTCTTAATGTTAATGTTGGTATACTATTCATTGCCACCCCAAAATGGCTATAAACTTAACTGGTTTGTCCGTACATTGTAAGTAGATCTGAATATCCTGTTTTTAAACTATAAAATGAAGTCATTCGTAGACGTTATGATTTGATAAAAAAGGTGTGTAGTATCCGTAGAACATCTCAAGAGATCTATGGGCTTTTAGTTGACTCAAAACGACAACATATTCCCACAACAGACGGCGTCATCTATTTAGACAGTAAAGAAAATAAAACTGTTAAGTTGTTAAACTATCTGGCACTGCAATGCATAAAATTAACGGTCATTCGTGAAAAAAAAACATAGCCAATCAATAGTTGTAATAATTTAGAAAAAATTAAATCCTTCCATTAGGAATTTTCAGAGAAATAGGATCTTATTCGACAGGATATTCCAACAATAGTAGAGTGAACATAAATTTCACGACATGCCTAGTTCAGCTTTCGCTCTTTCCACTTTTTGGAGGCATTTTGTTGAATTGTTCATTGATTGTATGAAACGCTATGAATTCAATACCGGTGTTGTGAATAAAAGTCTCTGATGTGGTATGGAAGTTTGGTAAAGGGTATACCTAATAAATTTTTATCACATCTAATTAAAAATTATGAATCTGTTCCTAGCAGCTCTCGTTGATTTTCGATATTATACATTAAACCTCAGTTTTCAATTTTCATCACTAACATAAGCCTTTTTTGAATTAATATTGAATAATTTAATAATTTTGAATAAAACTATTTTTTACTGCATTTCGTACTTAAAATTTAGATTAAACAGTTAATGCTTTTCAATAGGGTAAATTGTCCATTTTAGTTCAAACCTACATTTATATGGATTTCCTCAATGTTAGTTAACAAATAAGAATTGTGTGTTAGATTTAATCTTTTGTAAACAAAATCTAAACTTTAAAAAGTTTTAGTAAATTCATTAGTTATTTAATTTTTTCCAGATGTATTGACATTATACATGTATAATGCTCTTTCATCAGGAAGTTACAAGCTAGTTGAAATATGTACACGGCGGGTGGTGAATGGTCTGGGGGGGGGGGGTTCATGGTACAAGATTCTAATAGCTGCCATCGAACCTCTTTCATAACACTAGTACAGAATTTGAGTTAGCGAGGAAAAAAGCAGACGTCAAAATGCAAAGAAGGTACAGTTACAGTAGGAAATGTTTAGCAAATCATTTTTACATTAATGAAATTGATGAATTACCTTTCGCATCATGCCTGATTCCACGAAATTTTCCCACTATTTACAAGCATTCTATTGAAATGTTCAGTCGATTGCATGAAGCGCTTAATGTGCTATCTTCATTTATTCATAAGTAAGTTAGAAATGGAAGAAAGTGCAGAAATCTGGTTTTCATCCCTACATTCCGTAACTGGTTTATGATTTGCGTCTTCAACTAAGTTCAGTTCTTTTAAATTTATTCAACTTATTTATTTAACAAATTTGAGAATATAAAGGCCCTCTTCTCTGCAAAAAACTATTTTTATTTGAATGCCTGGATAATTATTGAATATCATCTCTAAAAGAAGGAAATCTGAATGAGAAATTATTAAATTCCGCCATTTCTTCCTTAAATATGTGAATTTTATTGGTTTTTCCATTTGAATTTGTAATTCAATATTTAATTTCCATGAATAGTTAGTAATAATTCATGGAAGGTTTATCAAAGATAGAAGATGCTGCTGTAACTTTCTGTTATGGACAATTTATAAAAAATTAACCACATATTTATTCTTACATAATTTGAGACAGATACCATCTTAAAACCATGTGTGATTGAGAAACTGGTTATAGCTACTGTTAGCTCTGCACTGCGCGATAATTCATACATTATCGCAACTAATTTTCACCTTTTCTTCATTCATTTCGAATAACTTAATTAAAAATTAGTAATAAAATTACTTACTTACCATATTTTAATAAATTGGAAGGTTTTGAAGAAAAATTTGAATAACATATTTCTAGGTTACTAATAAATTTAAATAAAAAAATAAGCTAAAAATTACATTTTTCGATTATTTCATCTGCTTTCCTTACACATACATATGCAGACTTTTGCGAAAAATTCTGAAGTATAGGAGTAATTTCGAAAGACAATTTTAATCGAACATTCGAATTTTTCCTAATGATTACACGAGTTTATCCAAAAGTAATAAACAAGAACTCTCCAAATGCAAAAAATACAATAAACTGGCAGATTGAGGACTATAAATTTCTAATATAAAAAAATACATATTTTTCTTGTTACTCCATAGCAAACAGCATTTTCCCCGGAGAGTCGTCTCGAATACTAAAGTGAGAAATTCCCTTATAAGGAGTTACAACAACAAGCCTTGGCATGCGGAAAAATTTGAATGACCCGGCCGTCACGACAAATAAATCGGGTTTTTGTGGCACCGTATTTTAGCCCTCATTATGGGCAGCACATGTGAAGGCCCCTCAGACTGAGGTACGGCTCTTCATCCTTAGGAAAGAAACTCTACCCTACAACATTTTACCGGGAAACGAGACCCTGCTTACAAATACGGAAATTTCTCATCCTCATATTTGAGGCGGTCCCTTACGTGGGAATTAGTCTTTAAGTTCATCTAAAATCATTTATTGTCAATTTCTCTCATTTATGTAATGCAGCTTTCAACCGGTCCAAACCAAATGTAGCATTCAGTCCCAATCCGGCAGGATTGGGACACGAACCTGCGATTCTCCGATCTTTTTATGAAAGTCACGAATAAAATATAAGGAAAACAAGAAAGGATTTGAAAGAAAGATATCTAATGCAGACGTTGCTCGTTCTTGAGAATTTTAGTTTTTGTCTCTAAGTACGCAAAAAGGAGTTACTCCGCCTAGCTTTGACAAGTGGAAAAATCTGAATGATCCGGCCGCCATGGCAAATAATTCAGGCACTGAAGTCTTCCGCATTATAGGCCCCATTATGGGCAGCACATGCGGCGACCCCTCAGACACAGGTAAGACCCTTCATCGGTAGGAGGTAACGCTATCACTGGGACCCCGCTTACTTATACGGAAGTTTCTCATCCCCATATTTGAAAAGCCCTCTTAAATGAGAATAAATTTCCTTAAAAGTAAGTATGTTGTCGGTTCCCTCCAATGTGTATGAAGTAACAGGAAGAAATGAGCCTGTTACAAAATTTTTACTCAAAGTTGCCGAACTGTCAACAACGAGTGGCAATCAGAAACAAAAAATAAATCGGATCTCTTGTCGATTTCTGAAAAAATTTGCTTCTATTTGTAGAACGAGAAGCGATAAAGTGGAATTCAAAAATGCTGTTAAGATGGTCCAAATGCATCTCATTTGAAACCCGTTTATTAAATAAACTACAGTCAGTGGCGGATTTTGACAATTTGAGGCCCGAATTTTTTTGAAAAAAAACTCTATTCATGATACAAATGTATAACGTAAAATGACTTGCTTATGCTTTTAATTCTAGGTCTAGGTTTATCTTCTTTATTCAGTCTGAAGCTAATTCTTGTATTGTTGTTTATCTGATTTTTAATTTTCATTTTTCCTCATTTTTACAAATAATATACTTTTCTCTTATCAAAGTATTTACGGTATGTCATTTTTCATAACGTTATATGTAGGGTTACTATAATTTGCAAGTATTGAAACGGAACGTTTAAGTGCTAAATAAACAAAACATTAAAAAAATGGGTAGGTAATGATTTATTTTAATCTGAAAAAGATCTAAAGTTTAAGTAACCTAATAAAATTAACACGCAGAATAATAAAAAAAATGCAAAGCTAATCCCTTTTATCCCAGTCATATTTTAAAGTTGATTTTACTTTCTTAATTATATCATTTTTTTCTTTCACATAATTATAAAATTGGGCGCAAGTCAGTTTAAAATTATAATGACAAATCGAAATTGCTTCAATTGTCTCCACTGACAACCATTTTCTTTCTTTCGACCATTGACTTGACATTCTTTCCATGTTTGCATTGCCGGCTGTAATGGCAAATAGGTATTCTCATAGCTTTATTTGACATGACTTCTGATCAATATACTTTGTATCTTCAAAAAACTTCAGCCATTTCTCTTCCATGCTCAATTTCATAGTTGCATCACAGTTTTGATTGGCATTATTTTCCTTTAAATAATCTTTTAAATATACAAATTGGTTAAATAGAATTTCAGTGTTGCCAATATCGATGTTTCTTACTAATAAATATGCAATAGTACGTTCTTTTTCTTCCCGGCAGAGTTTAGGGAGAAAACGGAAGAAATACTAATACGGGACTAAGAAGGAAAATACGGTGACAGTCCCGTATATACTATAGGAACCCTAATTATACGTATATGTCAAATAGATAAAGAAATTAAAATATTTCCCTTTATCTTTTTCATTTTACTTCAAACAGAGAAATTTTCCTTTTGATAATATAAAATAATTAAGTAACATTGATTGCTTTCGGTTTTTGCATCTATCTAGATGGGTTGGACATAACAGAGTCCAAGCATTCAAATTTTATTTTAAATAGGAAAAACATTTCAAAATTGTTTCTAATAAATATTTTTTCTTTACTTACGATTAATAAAGGAAACTTATTTAGTTAAAAAGGAGAAATGAGCTCATAAATCATCAACTCATATTTATGAACCATAATGAATTTTATCATAAACTGAAACCATTTTTTATTTTGTCTAAATTTCGAACTTGAATGAACAGTGTCAACTCTTTTGTCCTAAAAGACAGAATGGTAACAATAAGACAACAATACAGGCAAAAAAAGAGGGAAATAATAAAATTATTCTCCCGAGTTTTTTTTAAAGAAACAGCACTTTGCGAAGAATTAAGATAAGTTTTCAAAAATAAAATGTTATCTAGTTTAAGCTCTACAAAGTAAATCATTAAAATTTCCATCGTTCCTTTCTTCTAAAAAGTTATCTTGTTAAAAAAAATAAAAATGTGAATCGTAAAATGAAGCAATGCCTTTTAAATACAATATAACTAATCAAAAGCATAGCTAGGTTACAGAATAATATGAATACTTTTGAATTTGTACATTTTTTTTTCAAATATCTCCCGAAAGGCTGAAAGGATTTTCCTAGAACTTCGACCATTTAAAGAAGAGGCTTCCACTCAAAGTTTACAGGGAAGATTCGGTCACGATGGCATTTAGGGGACTGATCAAAAATTGATGAAGAAAATGATTTAGGACTCGCCCCATTTTACAGAAAGCTGGTAACGAGTTGCAACTTTCAACAATGGTTTCGCTTGATCAGCGCATCATTTACATACAATTTTGTATTTAAGAAAGCGCGAATATTCGGGAAGGTATAAAGGTTTTCTTAAAAAATCCCAAATTTCCCCTCAAGTTTTTTGCTTATAACATACAGAGTTTCCAGCGAAATTGTACGAAACTTACAGAATTCATGACAATATGTTAGCGAAGTATTGTAATAAAATGTGAAGTAAATGCTTTGAATATTAGAGAAAATGTGAGTATTTGTAGTAAATAATTTTTTACTGCGCATGTGAGAAACGTAGCGTAATTTTTCTTTCATAACTTCAAATCCAGATATATAGGGCAACTTATATGAAAATTCCAGTTGAATGCCTTTAAGATTCAGGAAGATATCTACATTGCAGCGATGTGAATTTTAGCTGCACTCTAAGTGGAGCTAAATGATGAGGGCTTTTCTACAAGAATCTTCGAATAGTTATCGACGAACTGCAATTTAAATAATGTATTTAATTTATAAGTATGCATTGGTGCTCAGGATATTCAAATTCCATAAAATTTAATATTACTGTTAGGATAAATTTTATCTCTATAGAAGCTGTTTTGAAGTTACAAATATTAAGACAATTTGAAATAACAAAATATTTAATTGTAGATTACAACTTTTTCTCTACAACCTTAAATACTGTAATACAAAGTTTGCCAGGACTGTTGAGTCAGACAGATAACTGCATAAAAAACTGGACCATACTGAATCTGCAAGCGAATTGGAAAATATATAAAAGATCCTAAGAATGACGAACTAAAACTTAAATGAGACTTGATTTTAATTTGATTAAATTCGAGTACTCGGCTCTTTAAATGAAATGAAAGCACTAAATTAACTTACCTTGATAATAATGCAAAAAAAGTATTAAGATGCGTCTGGCCCCAAAATTTGCGGGACACCTAGGCAGTTTTTTACCTACTTTGCCTATTTGATAATCCAGTCCTGCGCAGTTTTATACCTGTGTTATCAATCTACAGACCATCGTGTCAAAACAATGTCGTCTTCTGCACATCTTGTTCTTTATAGAGCACATTCCTGTTTGATTAGCAGGTTAGGTTATCAGTAACATTATACTTAAGTCACACTAGGGCTTAGTTCCTCCAACGTTTCGTTTGGCTGTTTTCATTCACTCATTTTTTTAAAGCAAAGAGTGAGAAACTTTTTAGTGAGAAGAGGATTATACTGTAAACAAGGCTGCAATTTCGTAAACCCGCCGTCGGCTTAGCACTGCGATGTTTCTCGCATAGATTTTGAAGCCCCCCCTGGAGTCTAGATGCTCGAGACGGCAGCCTCTAACACCTGTGCGGAAATCAGCCACTGACTACAGTGCTGTTCAAAATTATGAAAACGGACGGTTAAAATTTCATCTTTTGTTTATAAAATTTTAAAAACTTTATAATTTGATATTTTGTTTTGTTTTTCTAGTACCTTATTTCATCCTCCATAACTGCATAGAAGTTTTAGTTCTTTCATGAAATATCACTACTTCTTAGAAAGAACTGTTTTAAACAGTATATTATAGCTGTTCAAAATTATTCGAACGGCGGATGACGATGATTATATTTAAGCGACTAGGAATTGGATTTGTTTTTAATTTTGGTAAACTTTAATAACTTTAACCTATGAATTTATTTAATAATTCATTTTTTTAGTCTTTGATGCAATCAAGCCAACAGTAATGTTCAAGAGCTAATAGATTTCTTTTGATCTTCACCACCGCAACCATGAAGATTTATAGGATAGAGTATCTTATGAAAATTAAGGAAAAAGTATAAATTGTCGATTTTGGGTATCTATTATTTGTACAAGAAGTATGAGACGACAGGATCAATCGAAAACAAGAGAGGGCGAGACAGAAAACTGAAAACAGGTACAAGAGATGACTCTCTGCTTGTAAGTTTTGCACAGGAAAAGAACGATATATCGTCAAGAGAGATTGTAAAAGTCTTGAAATTGAATGTGTCAGCTCTAACAGTTTGCCTTAGAATCAAAACTCAGGGTTGATAAGCTGTATCCAAAGAAAAAGAACGTACATCTCAAAAAAAATCATGGCAATGCGCTTGGCTTTTGCAAAAGAACATATTTAGAAGGTTTCACAATTGTAGGAAGGTGTTTTATGGTCATACAAAAGCAAATAAGATCTTTATGGATTGAAAAACGTAAAAGAGTGTGTAGACGATCAGATGAGGTTCTTAAAATGATGAATATCCTACAGAGAGTAAAACACCGAGGCTGTGAGGTATGGGTTTTTTCTCTCTAAAGGTATTGGTGGAATTGTGATGATCAACAGTAAAATGACTGTATATATGTACGTCGATATCATGTCTAAAATCTGAAGAAATCTGTCAGATATTTAAGTGTGGGTCGGCTTGCAACGAGATAATTGCCCAAGACACTCAAAGATTTCAGAAGGTTATTTCTCAAAAAGCAATATTTGAATGGCCACCACAAAGATCAGACCTAAATCCTATCTAAAATTTATGGTCAGTTTTGAATCAGAAATTCTCTTTCGAAGAGAGAAAAAATAAAAATCAATTTTTGAGACGATCAAAAATGAATGACGCATTATCAATCAGGAGACCACTCATAAACTGGTTGATAGCCTGAATCAAAGACTTGAAGGCCAATGAAGGCCCATATAAACATTAAACACCAAAATTTTATTTTTAAAAATTGTTATGTTATTTTTTCGTTGTAAGTTTTTGAAAGGTTCAAATAGTTTTGAACAATGCATAATTTAGAGTTATTTATAAATGTTTCAATTCTGACTTATCTTGAAATAAAGTTTGAGTTATTTGACGCTTTTCCAATGAATACGATTGAATAAATAATAAAATTAATATATTTGAGATATAAATAGATAAATTTATTTTCTGTAATAAAAAGTGTAAAATTTTCTGTAGCGTTATAATAATTTTGAACAGCACTGTAGTTTGGTTTAAAATCGATTTAATATCCAATCCAAGAACGTCGTTAGAAATTTATACTGGGAACAATTATGTGGATCTTACAACACAACGCACTCATACTCAGGGGGCTTAACGCACAGAATTCACAGGTTCAAAAAGAAATTGTCACCCCTAGCCTACTTTTTGTATTTGCTTTTCACGAATTTGTCCTTTTTCAAAAGCAAGTAGGTAGTCAAATATTTTTTTGGCATTAAATGAATAGATATCGTATAGCATTCATTTATCAATTTAGCACGATAAAAATAAGACTTTGCTTTTAGTGCCTGACTTCCTAGTTAATTTCATTGATAAAACAAAATTATTTCGCTTAGAAAGTTGAAATATAGATCCTTAAGAGAATAGTGTATTTAAGTTTACCTACTCTTTTAGTCGCTATCATTTTCATCCTTAAATGGTAGCAATGTATCTGGAAGATATAAAATCTGTTCTATGATTATGCTAATCTAGTTTTGATAATTTTTCCTTTATAACTATAACAATTAGTCCTAATGAGAATACATGAGTATTCTGTAAGAAAAATTCAAATTGCAATCCTTAAAAGCAGCTAAAAGATGCAGATTCATGAGTATGTATTATTTATTTATTTGCCCACGCAGACATAGCCTACCCAGTGGGTGTAGGGCACGGGCACGGACAACGGAGGGTTAAGTTTAAAACTATCGAGAAATAGTGAATTTAAATTTCATGATTTTCCATTTTTCAGCTACAGCTTAGCTATCAAACAAATACACAATGCAGTAAATTGTGGAGAAAAAAATCTCGATTTATTTTATCAGTAGTAAAATTACTTTTTAAATCCAAGATGTTGAATCAATAATTTCTGTTAATTTGTGCCGATTATCATTTTTAATTTTTGCAACAATTTCTGCTCTGTAATTTTTTTTCAAGATCTATTTGATATTTTTTATTTAAAAACTAATCACTGAACTGAAACAGAAACTACCCCAATATAATAACTGGTGGGAAATTTAAGAAATTCTTTTCACAAATGTTTTCAATACACAATTTATACATAGTTAAAAGGCCCTAACTCGTAATGAAAGCAAAAATAAATCCGCTTTACCTGTCGCAAATTCCTCTCAAAACCATTGTAAACCGAAACTATTATTTTCCCTTCTGTTAATTTTCCCCGATTATCCTCACCCTTTTCTTTTTTTCTCAAACTTTTCTGATGTAACAATTTTTCAAGTTTCATTTGCCATTTTTATTTTTAACACTAACGATTGAATTGAAACAAAAACTACCTAATATAAAAACTGATATAAGAAGCAGCACAGATGCACATCTAAAAAAATGGCTTAGCCAGAGGTTAAGATCAGCAAAACAAAGAGAGTGGAAGCGAGCAAGAAACCATTTCAAAGGCAAACAGAAAAAAGGAAAGATAGAAAAAGAAGGCAAGAAAAAGGTAAGAAGCTAAAGAGAGAAAAAACTTTAGAATTGCTTTTCATTAGAAACAAGAGGGAGAAGGCGATTTCACGTGAATGCAGTTTTGCGCTGAAATCAGCCAACTATTGATCCCAGCAAAGCAAACAGCCAATGAAGGAAAACGAGGATAAAAAAAAGTTGCCCAATTTCCCACAGGCTCTAACACTCTTCCCTCCCACCATCGCTGTAATAGAGGACTGGCAACATTTGGTCTTTGCTGCCATTTGGCAAGCATAAGCCAAGGTGGCTTTTTGCTGCTCAGTCCTTATTAAACGAAATTCAAGACTAGGAGATAAATGAGAAGAATTCCGTTCTGTAAAAGCACAGACGACGGAATCATGAATTTCTAGAGAATCGTGGTAATGTTTATGCTTGCTAAAAGGGCCTTTGTCGAAAGAGAGGTAATATAAAGGTTATGCGAAAGGAGAATGACCCTGTAAAACCTACTGGACTGAACTGGGGATGTTTATGAGGAACAAAATGGAAACGAAAGCTTAGAAACTCAAAGAACGCACAGTGTAGTGAAATGGATAAATATTATGCCGAGGAAAAATATACCTTGCAGCGTAAGCACTTAATGTTATGACCTTTTCTCAGCGCACAACTTGTTGACATTAATATAGCCTATATTTGTCAAATAAGAAACCTTTTTAATCTGTACAGTAGTTTATCTAATGCAAAATTAACAGAAGCGAAAAAATAGCACTTTTTTTAAAGGGAAATAATTTCGATTAGCAGGGCTCCGTTTCTAGCTTTTGTAATGACCGAAGTTCTGATGATCTCTAGTAACGGGATAGCAGCTGATTTACAGCAATTGATTTATGGGTACAATATGAATTATAATAAATTGCATAAAATCTGGTTATCAGAAAAAACTAGAAGTGTAACAAAAATAACTCCACGCCGAAATAAATTAATTCTGCACTAAGAAATCATATCTGTACATTAGAAAATTAAGAAATAAATTATTTATTTAAAAATAAATATCATTAGATCTTTTACCAAAATACAACTAACCATACATTCTTACAAAATACAACTCCATAATATGATAAATCTAGTTATATGAATCTATTTACGGATTGAAACACTTTAAATTAAGGGATTTCGGATGATCGATTTTATTTTAATCTAGCATGATGCGATTTTAATTGGTTCATTCGAGAACTGATGCTTTTATTGGTACTGTCAGGATTAGAAACTGTTTAGGGAAATTTATTATCAATTACATCCGATATACTTTCATAAATCGAATAAAAGGATAAATAATTTTAATCTTTTCCAACTTTTTTCAGAAATTAATTTTTTTGCAAATATATATATATATTTGTTATAAAATCTAATTAAAAGTGGATACACTTATTTATGAATGAGAAAATCGTCGCTTAACAAGCAACATCACATATCTCAATTTTTTAAAATTTCTAAGAGGAAGAAAATACTCAGTTTTTCGCAAGCAATAACGAATAATTCTGTATTTTTTTCACATTTGGTGGGAAAACGCAGTCTTATCTTTTGTTGGTATCTAGAAGTTGGAACACACGCGATTTCGTCGCCAATTTGGTTACCTGAGGAATCAAGCGGATTAGTTCCATTGGTAACCCATCGGCTGGATCGCTTACGTCACGGCAAGCGTTTCGAGTTTTTGAGTATACTGTACGGATTATTATAAAACTTAAAAATATTTATTAAATATTTAATTAAATAATAAAATATATTTTAATTAGGATAATTTCAAATAATAAATAAATTAAAAATAGATATTTGATTTATTTAGTTGATTATGTAGTTCTCCGATTACATTAATTCACAGATTTTTTTTTCTTAGCCTTATAATAAAAATCGTTTGCATGGAATTTTTGAAGTTGCTTTGTCAAATTTTGGAATTCATCATTTGGAATGCTGTCTTCAACTGCGTGATGGTTTCCTTGATGCGCCGCGTTGTTAACTTTTCTTTTTGATATAGTTAGAGCGTTTCCTCCCAAGTGCAAATATTAGAACTGAATAAGTCTTAATTTTTTACTGTTACTTGTTCTGCTGCTTCATTAGAATAAATAAAAGAAGCTGATTCCATACATTCACTAAGCTAGCAGAGCTACTAGGTTCCCGCTTTGCTTAAAGCGAAGCCGCTGATGTTTTTTTAAGTTAAAAAATTTGCCCGGTGCCCACTTCAGATGCCGCAGGCATTGCGAGTACAATTTCTACTGCTTTATTAGACTAATGAAAAGAAACAGATTCCTTACATTCAACGAGCTAGGAAAGCTAATAGTTCTGTTGAAATTCTACATTTGAAACGGGAGATAGTGCAACGACAAACCAGAAACGCAATGGGTTCGAAACAAGATTTAAACTTTACGATTAACTTTTAACTGTGGCCGATGCACGTTTGTTTACCATTAGCATCCACCTTGCTTTGGCGCCGTTTTAATAAGAGTGTGTTCCAACTTCTAGATTTCAACCTTATCTTTTTATCAGATGTAAAAAAAGTTAAGATACATGCGTTATTGGTTGAGAAAAATTGAGTATTTTTTTCCTCTTTGAAATTTAAAAAAATTGAGACAGGTGGTGTTGCTTGTTAGGCGACGAAATAGTCCTTCGATTCATTAATGTGTTGTAAAGAATTGATTTTGCAGTATAAATAATTAATAGTATTCTAGTACATTTATACCCAATTTCAAATTTTTTGGATAGTAACCCTTCGTATTTATTAACACATTTATTTCATATATTCTTAAAAAATACAGTTGTTAATTTACACAGCTCAGTGATTCATATTTGCAACACTTCCATATTTGCACATTTTTTAAAACTGGTTAATAAAATTAACCAGCTTTAAACTGGTAACAATTTAAAGTCTCGTTAAAGAAGTTATTTATTTTCTGATTTTGGACATGAAGAAAGAAAGTCTTTAGTAAAAAAAATCAATTAAATAAATAACGGTTTTTAATTAATTTCTTTTAATTAAAAATCAAGTCAAAAATTCAACATTCGATTGGTTTTTCTAAATATCTTAATTCATTTATAAATATATATAACATTTCTTAAAAAACAAAAAAAATCGTTTTGCAAAGTGAGAATAGCCAACTATCTAGAACTTCAAGTAAAATAAAAAAAGAAACACACAAATGATTCAAATCACAACTTCAGCTTTACAAAATTATTTCTTTCAACTTGGTAATTTCTTTTGGAATGGAAGAGACAGGCTTGAAAATGATAATTTCCGCAACGCGATAACGCTCATTTTTAAGAGGCAGTTGTTACAGCAGTTGCAAATAACGCCAGATGGCATTATGTTTACCATATTTTAAGAAAAGATTCTGCCTACGATAAGCCTTGTATATTATTGCAAAAATTAAGAGAACCACCAACAACGACTAAGCCTGAGAGAGGAAAAAAATTGATTACTTCCTAGTCTAAATACTCATTATCAGCTGCGAAAAGGGTATAATCAGGGTTATTTAAATGTTTCCGAAAGCACGCCATAAATTGAACCGATTGATGTTTATTTGGAGTCTGAAATGAGCTTCTAGTTTAATTAAAAATCTGCGCGAGGATCGTTCAGTTTCGTTTAGTAACTGAAAGTCACGAATTAGAGCTCTTGAGCTAGCGGTATGGTTAAAGATTTGGGGCATGAAATGACTCGAGTGCTCATTTGGGTTCGCTATTTATCCTAATGACAGATCTTTCAAGAGCTTGCACGCAATATTTTATCTCTTTATTACGGAAGGAGGCGCTTGTTTATTCGAGTTGTTGCCTAGCGATTTGGGTTGCAGTTGATGAAAGCGCATCGGGAATGATGTTCAGGAAAGTCATCGGGATTTGTTCAGCAATGGAGTGGAAAAATTTCTGTTAGTTAAAATAAATTCAATAATTATTTTGTCTCGCTTTATCTATTTAAAAGCTTTATATCGTGATAATTAATAATAAATAATTGTAAAGATCTATTTGATGTAACTAAACCGATTTATAGTACATTTCCTTCGGATGAAGGTATTGGCGTATGGAACACTTCAAGAGCTCACTTCACATCTTATTCTAATGACAGTTTTTCCAAGAGCTTGCGTGCAATATTTTATCTATTTGCACAGGAAGGAGTTTGTTTATTCGACTTGTTATCTGGCGATTTGGGTTTCCCTTTATGAAAGTAGTGAATAGGTGCATATAGATGGACCATCTGTTTGACTAATTTCTAATGATTGAATGTATGTAATAATTTTTATAAATATTGTAAGGGAGTAGAGGTTTGACATCATAATAATTAATATCAAAATATTAAAGAATTCTAACAAGATTCACGAGATTTTTTGTTTTCTTTTGGTTGCAAATTTTGGACCATGGAACGCTTTATATACTGGTTTGGATTTTCTGTTCATTCTAATAACAGATTTTTCATTTAATATTTTATCTCTTTGAGACGAAAGGATATGGCTCTTTATTGAGAATATTTCTTGACTACTTAGGTTACAGTTCATGAAAATGATTGCCGATATATTGTGATGTCGAAGAAACCTATGGGAATAATTTCTGCGTATTGAATGTGTACAATCATTTTATCATGATTCGACTGTAATAGGATTTTAAATCACTACATCAATATAAAATACATTGGAATTTTAAAAAAAATTGTAAAATATTTACCTTTTTCTTTGGAAGACTGTTTTGGGCCATGGGACGCTTCAGATACTTACTAGGGCTTTCTGGTTATTCTAAGAACAGATTTTCCTAGAGCGTGCAAATGTTGTATTGCCACTCTTATGGGTAGTTAATTTAGTTTATTTATATTAATGCCCTGTTTTGAAGCTCCCCGGTTGCTATTTTGGGATAGACCTCATAATTTTGAACCTCGTGAACCTCGGTCAGATAACGAAGACGACGCCTCAGTTGGCACCTCCCTCATCAAACTTCTGTACCACACCAGCTTGAGGACGGTTGCCCCACTTTAGATTTATCGTGAAGAAAGTGGTCTTAAATGCAATCGGGTTTCGAATCTGGAGCCCTCCGGTTCCAAGCTGAGACCTTTCAACTAGGCCACCGCGGACCGACTCTTATGGGAAGAGATGTTTGGTTGTTCCAGTTGTTACCTAGCGATAAATTGGCTTTAGTTGATGAAAGTAGAGGATCTCCTCTGTTCAATGTGTCGTAGCACAAAAGTTCAGTTTTGGAATAATTTCTGATAATTAAATATATGTAATAATTATACTTACATTCCTCTACGAACTAAAATGTTACGGTTCAGAGTTATTTTTCCTTTACCACCCACTCCGACCAAGCCTACTTGGAAGGGTGTAAGGTTTTTACACGGGTCGGAGGGGACACAGAAATCACAAACAGAACACACCCAAAACAGGGTTGGCAAATAATTGCAAAGATATATTCACAAACAAATCATAAACAAAAATTCCCCAAGAGTATGTAATATCCAGAAACCAAGACACACACCACGAGAAAAAAAAATCACTTAACTTTTTTGACAAAAAAAAATTAACAGAAAATATAACTACGTGGGATTAATTAAAAAGACAACGAAGGCAGTTGCCAACACAAAGAATAAACACAAACAGCGTTCAATACATTTACTCTGAAACACCCTTGTAAAGAACGGCAGAAAATTGGTCGCGCCACAGCCGACAGCACTATTTACAGAAGGTTAGAAACCAAAGTGATTAAGGGGTCTATTCTGGTACCCCCGGTTGGGTTCCGTTGTTAACGTGCGGAACCCAACCCAACCGGGGGTACCAGAATAGACCCCTAACGGCCTTATTCACCATCCATGGTTAAACCATGATCAGCGGTAAAATGATGGTTCTGCTATAACAATGCGAAAGCTAACCGAAATGCATCGCCAAATGTATACCTTAGTGGATTGCTATTTTGGCATGGTATCTCAATTTCTCTGTTGTTGGCGATTTTTAAAATTATCCTCAGACTTCGAGTCAAACGAGTTTCTCGCCAACTCGCCAGTTTAGGGTATACATCTAGCCGATCATTTCGTTCAGCATTCGCTTGTTTGTGTAAATTCCCTTTTAACCGCTGATCATGGTTTAACCATGGATGGTGAATAAGGCCGTAAAAGTAAGACTGTCTCAACTATGGCTGAGGCGGTTGCACAAAGCCTCACAAAATCTATAAGTTTTTCCAGACTTGACAGACACTCCCTGTTTTGTGCAGATTTTTAAACCAGGCGACTCGGTGTCGAACTGCAGGTTCTTTTAGGTGATATTCTTTAGTTGAAGGGCAGTTGAATGCGTATTGGTCTACATCAACGATTCGTCCACAAGGGCTTTATGGGACATTGAGTTTTTAATTCTATGGAGATAACAGGGGAAGGGATGAAGTCAAGAAGAATATTAAAATTTTCTATAAATTAAAAGTTTCTTATCCACACAGGGTACGTACAACTCCTTACCCTCCTCCCAGATTCCGAATCATAATTGCCCCAGCTGCACTGCCAGTTTTTGATACATTCTTTGCAGATTTTGAATTCAATACAAGAATAGGGGGTCGGAATACTTAATTCTTTTCCCTCGGTTCAGTGGTATTTCATTCATTTAATACCCAGGAGAGCCGACTCAACCTTCAGGTTGTGGCCACAGGTAATCAATGGAGCAGATTGTTTGTCCTGGAGGAGGACATTCCAGCAGACAGATAGACATGGTGAAAATCTGGCCAAAATATACATCAAATATTGAAGGAAAATTTAAATTTTAAAAATTTAAACGTTGCCAATTAAAAGAACAGAAGATAAATTAATAAAAATTTTATGCCCACAAAACGTTAAAAAATTAAAATAAAATATAAATCACACAAAGTAAATGGCAGAAGTTACATATAACAAATACAAAAAAGGGATTTTACACAAATTTAAACAAAAGAAAATCGCACAACACATTTGGAACAAAGAAACAGAAGTAGTTTTTTAGTGGTATGAAATCTTGTAAAGTGGGAAGCCAGCTCGAGTGCCGGCCTTTTCATCTTATCGTTGCTCAAAATTATGAAGTCCTGGTGGAAATAGCCCGCGTGTAGTTTCAATATGGGAAATTAATCCAATCAAACATTGCCAACAAAAATAAAACAGGATTCCTCTGTTGCCATGTGAGACAGTAAAAATATTCTTCTAAAAGATATATATATATATAAATCGTTTTCACATAAATTTTAAAACATATTTTATGGATTTTCTAACCCAGTCATTAACTTATAGACATCCTGTGTCCATCCTTTTTGTATCGGTTATTTCTGTTTTTGTCAGCAAGTAATAAGCGAGTAACATTTTTTGTCCTTAGGTCTCCTGTCAAGAAAAGCCTTAGTTCCCAGTTTGAATAACAGCAGATTTGTTTCCCCTTCTTTCTCCTTCACCGTCGAGGCTACTTTGTTGGCAGTATCAAGGCCTTGCAATTGGATCCACCTTTTCCATTGATTCGAATGTTTTCTTGAGGTCCCCTTATTTTTTCGTCGTCGCTCTTATCGTCGCCAGGGCCGAACAAAGACACTTCAGACCTTCGCCCAGAAATAACACCAACTTGTATTCGATAGCTAAGTGATCAATCATGGCCGAACTCGCGAGCTAAGCAATCTTTTTATGCAGTACCACATTTCTTGTAATAAGCTTTGGATAAAGGCTGGCTAGTCGGATCAACTGCAGGCGGTATCTGCTTACACACAGGACTTTCTTCCTGGCTTATTCATTTATGATGTAAGGGCAGCATTTTTCGGATAGGTATTTAAGCAAAGATGGAAATATTGCTGAATACCTGCGAGCAGCGGAGGAATATGCCACATTGTCAGTGTAAGGATTTGCACGGATAAAAGGCTGATATTGGATAGACCAGCTTTAGTCTGAGCAGAAAGAAAGTTTTTGGTTTTATGTGTAGAATAATCCATTCATGAATGGGTTTCTTACAGCAGGCCTGATGCCCCTAGAATGAAGCGAGACAAAAATCAATATATGGTATCCATGTGATATTTTTTTCTACAAAAATATATTAGTCGTTTATAGTTTTTTAGTGATATTCAAATCCTGTTTTGAAGTTACACGAGAGCTAAGCTGTGAATACTTCGGCATCTGACCACGGTTAGAAATTACGAAGACGGCAAGTGAGTCTGCATTTTACACTTACCACTTACAAATTTGTCCAAGCTCTGCTCGTGCATCAAATTATGTTATTTTGAAATTTACATGCTAAAATTAAGTCATTCAATAATTCATTACAAAAATGACTGATAATCCTGTAACATCTCAAGTATTATGTGGACATGTAGTTGAATAAATAAGATAAAGTATCCCCAATACAGAAGGGAGGGGTCATCCAATTAGATAACTCAAAATACTTCTCTGTTAAAGGGTTGCAGGCCGCGGTGGCCTAGTGGTAAAGTCTCGGCTTTGGGGCCGGAGGGTTCGAAACCCGATTCCACTGAAGATCCGGCGGGTATGGGGCCTGTTGCAAGCTAAATCATATGTAGTGGTCAAACGTCCTCCCGTTGGTGTAGCGTGGAAGTTTGGAGAGGGGGTGCGAGCTCAGGTGTCTTCCTAGTCATCGGACCGTGGTTAAAAATTACGAGGTCCGTCCCAAAATAGCCCTCGTGTTGCTTCAATACGGGACGTTAATATAGCTAAACTAAACTGTTAAAGGGTTGAACCTCCATGCCTCGCCATCCCAACGTGTGAACATTTCCGGCGCGATTTTTAACATGTACAAGACCTGCATACATGGTGGATATTTAATGATTTAATTTATACTTAGATGAACGTCTCGTTTTGAAGTTACACGAAGGCTAAATATATTGGGATGGACCTCTTAATTTCGAACTGTGGTATGAAGACGAGGGCAATACCTGAGCCAGTACACAGCTGTCCAAGCATCCACACCACTCCAACGGAATGGCGAAGAAAAGCAATTGCAAAATAGTGATAAAGTTCACATCTAGCAGTTACATCTAGTTTTATTCATAATTTAATTTAAGATTTTATTGATTTCCCAGGGTTTTACGCAAGTACACGCTTTCTTCATAGGATCTTAGAAAGGGATTCTTAATCCTACTAAAATTGATGTTTTGTAAATAATTCAATCAAATTATTTTTAGTAGGATAATTAAAGAGTTCCGTATCGCTTGTAGATTAACAAGATGATAAATACTTGAATCAGACATTTCGAAGAACACCTAGAATAGGAAGATCGTTATTTTATTAAGAACGAGTAATGAAAAGAACCTTCAAGTAATACTAACATTTATTAAAAGGACAAAATATTTATAATTATAAATCTGGCACTGTTTAATTGCTTTCAAAGGTAGTTATAATTATCATTATTTCACATTCACATCTGAATTTTTAAAAATTAACTAGGTAAAAATGTTTTCTTCTGAAATAGTTATTTCTTTCAAAACGATTCACCTTTTTTTCTTTGCTTAAATTAATCACCATACGTTACTGCGATAGCTCAACGTGTTATTTAGATTCTTGTCGAAATAATTTATTAGAATCGGTATTTATTAAGGTAGCCTTATAGGCACAGCAAAATCTTGAATTTATAATAAGATGGACTGATATCAATAAAAAAGGAAATGTGATAATAAATGAAAGCGAGAAGTTTTAATAACTGAGAACGTAACAGCCAATTATCCTCTTTTGAGATGGATTTAAAAAGTCTCTAAAATCATTAAACAAAAGTCAGCAGAGGAAAGCATTAAACAACTTTGCAGTTAGGACTTTTAATGAATCCGGTCTTTACAGTTGTTCATTAAGTTGAAAAAACGAAAGAAATGGTAATTTTTTGAAGAATTTTTATTTCTATCAAACTAAGTCTGATTTTGAAGTTTTAAAGTTAGCTTATTGAAATCTATGGGGAAAAAAAATTCCAACCTTGGTTGAAAGAAGAAATGAGCTTAATAAATGACGACATCAATATAAAATAATGAATTTTTCCCAAATATCTTTGATTAATTCTTTTTAGTTTGTTTGAATTAAGGGGAAATGCCATTTTTACAGTATTATTTAGATTATAATAAAAATTGTCTTTATATATAAAGATTTCAGAATTAAAGCGAACCAAGTACGTGTTTCGCCCACTTTGTACTAACACTGCCATGGTAGAGTAGATTTAGTTGAGTGTAGTTTAATTTAGTTTAGTTATATTAACATCCCGTTTTGAAGTAACGCAAGGGTTATTTGGAGACGGCGTCGTAAATTTGAACCCCGTCATATGACGAGGGATATACCTGAGCTGGCACACCCTCTCCAAATTTCCGCACCACACCAGCGGGAGGGCGTTTGGTCCGCTAGGTATGATTTAGCTTGCAACAGGCCCAATACACGACGGATCTTCAGTAGAATCGGGTTTCGAAGCTGGAAGTCCTCCAGCTCCGAGGCCAGCACCTAACCTCTAGGCCACCGCGGCCTCATATAAATGGATATTTACACTGAAATGAGAATAAAATTTCACGTTAAATCTCCTTTATCGCAAAATTAAGATATATTTGTATCTGAAATAGAATTAGTATATTGCACACTGTAAGAAGTATTATTATTGAATTGAATGAATGAATTTAATTTAATTAGTGTTGAATTAAACATAAAATCAAAGTTATTAATAGAGGTAAGCCCCCAGTTTAAATCATTCCCTAATCTGTTACTTACATTTTACCCAGCAAGGTTTTATCTACTTCGAAAATATGATTTTTGAATATAATAAAACATTTGTTTCAGGATAATCTTATTTTATTCTTTAGAAAAGATTATAAAATTAACTTAACCTTCCAGCGGGCGCGCCTACGCAAATTTTACGACAAACGTGATTTTTCATGCTCTGTTCTCACATTCGGAGTCAAAGTTGTCTGAAGGTCATTGCTATTCCTTCATGCAACCCTTCTCTTCAGGATTAAATGGGTTTTTCCGAGTTTCAAGGTGATTTCATAATGTTTTATGCTCTATTGTAAAAATTACGACACGCGCCCGCTCGTGTAATTTGAGAAAAAAAATTTCACGTCTTAACGTTTCATTTTGATATATCCAATGCGCATTACAGCGATTTAATATTTCTTTTCACATTGTCAAAAATATTTAATATGTAATAAGCCTGCCAATAATCCACCAAGCCGAAGAATTTTTTTGAAAACCTCAGTCTTATGAAAATTTGATCATCGCCATATGATATTACCATGTATTTAAATCTAAATTTTACATCACAACCTGAAAAAGCAAGTGAACAGCAACCAACATTGAGAAAAGGAGCTTGTGGTTTGTGTTTGAAAGAAATAAAACTGTTAAAATTTTAAATATAAATATGGTGCTAGAGTATGAATACACATGAAAATACAATTTTCACTTAATTTAATCACCTACCTTTCTAGACAACCTAAAAATTATTAGCCGAAAATGAAAGTATAGCTGAAACAAAAGTAGTACATTGCATTTTCTATACAATTGAAAGATTAAAGAAAACAAATTTTTTGATTTAAATATTTTTTATGTAACAATTGTTTAAATTAAAAATTACTGCCATATTTAACAAATGGATATATTCTGATTATGATGCACACAAAAAGACAGAAAGAACAATTCACATACAATTACACATAAAAAAAGCTTCAGCTAAAAAACAATACACTATAGTGCTATCATCTAAAAACTAAAATTCTTTCATTGAAATTTTTTGCTCTATGAATTTTAGAGCCAGAATTTAAAAAGGTGAAAACATATTTCGTTTTCTAACGAGTAAGCAAACTAAAATAGCTCAAGTGAGATCTCATGTAAGGAATTGAAAGAATCAGCAAAATGTTGCCTTAGAAAAATGTAGATCTGGAAAGCACTGAAAGTCCACAGTTTTCTTTGTTGTAATGCTTATCGCTTCTTAAAATTTTTACGACATTTTCGGCAATATTCAATTTCGTTCAATACAACTGAACATTCGTTGCAGACTTTCACGCCTCTAGATTTTCATCAGATCACGTATATTGGCGGACGTTTTTTGTTGCACAAGAACTCACTGTATTCTCTAAAAATTGCATAGCTGAAACTCCAATCTACAAAACTCTTGCAGAATATAGTTGGAAAAAGACGTTGGTGATTACAACCATTTTTACTTCTTCAAAATCATCGGTATCTCTGCAGGGGCAAGAACCGAAGAGGCCTAACGGCCCTCGGGCCCCGCAGATGCACCAGTTTCTTTCACGTTCAGACAAGCCAATCTCTAGACAAAGGAAAACTTCCAGCCAAGTGACGCTAAAAACCAGTTCACTCACAAAAACTTCCGCCGTTCAAAATGGCGAGCAAGTAGTTCCGTTAAATAAAGTAATTTATAATTTACTAAACCTTGAAACATTAAAAGAAATTACATAAAAAGTTAAAGCAATTAATAATTAAGTTGATTACTAGAAAAATAAACATGAAAAATTAAGATATTTAATAAAACTGTAAAAATTACCGTTGATAATTTAAAAGTTGCCAAAGATGCCACAAGACGGGAAAGAAACTTTGGTGGCGAAAATTTAAATTATTTAAAATTACTGGTAAAGCCGAAAAATGATGTAGTTGCATATTTTGCAATCTAACAGAAACGATCATCAAAATTCATGAAATACAGTAGGTACAATATATAGTATACTTGTAAGCGTCGCTCTCTGGCAAAAGTTAATGCTTCGAATGCAAGGACGATGATAAGAAACTAAGAAGAAAGTCTTTGTTGTACAATCTTAGTTGGTATATTATACTATTTTTTATTATATAATGCTTAATACCTTTATAGAATAGTATTAAATCTCATTGCTTTCTCTGATTTCAGTATAATTTTAGATTTTGCAAATAATATAAAAATTAATTTTCACTCTTGATGAAAGGATTTGCTTTTTTGATATGTCTCTTATTACTATAATGAAGTAACTTACAACTGCAAGTGTAAAAATTAAGAAACTTTTTGTGTCGTAAAAAGTACGACACGCGCCCGCTCGTGTAAAACATTTTAGCGCGCCCGTTGAAAGGTTAAAGAAAATCTAATTTTTTAAAAGTTTTTGAAACACTGAGGAAACTTTGAAAAAGGATTTGTAAAACCCAGAAATTTTAAATTTCGGATCTTTCACTTATTGAATAAAATGTTAAATTAATTTTTTTCTCAGAAGAGATAGTACATTTTGTGTAACAAAAAGAATTTTTATCCGATATACCAGTTCCCAAATACTAAAGTTGTTTTGGTCCGTTTTTGCTAAGGTTAGAAGCTGATACTTTTTTTTGAAACATAGTCTCTTAATATAACAAATGACAGATTTTATTAAATTTAAATATTTATTTTTATTAAAAGTTTATTATTATATTTCCGTGTCAAATGCATACAAATGAGATTTCAACATACACGAAAATAATAATAAAAAATTCAAATGAATATAACTATTTGAAATTTCTCAAACTTATGTGACGAAAAGTTAAACATTTCAGAAATGTTTATGTTATTGCAGACTATTTATTCTCTAAATATTCACTGATCTATTTTAGCTATAAAAATGGGACTTCAATCATATGTAAAGTAATTATTTAATATTGTTCCGAAATTATATAAGTTTTAAAATTTTTATTGCTGTAGATAATAATTGTTTCTAAAAATTACTTGCAATTTTATTTATAATTTTAAAACTTTACTACATCTTGGATAAGAACCGGTGTTCGGTAATAACCGGTTTTCGTTATAAAGTGTTAAGCATTACTATAAATGAAATTATTTATAAAAACTCTCCTCACTGTAAAAAACTAAAGCAAATCTTATAATGCGTTGCAGAAATGAGCAGGAAGTATTCTAGAAAAGAGTTATTTCAAAAATTAGCCTTAAATGTGTCGCTGAAAATTACATTTTACGCAATAAAATAAATACAAAAAGATAATGCGCAAAGCAATAACTTTACTCGCTTCGAGATTAGATGTAATATAGAATCTACATAAGGTATTTCATGTCATGTTGTCCATACAGAATGATATAAACAAGGTCTTCCCTAGTGAACCTCGTGTAGCTATGAAACGAGGCGTTAATCAAACAGAATAAGAGTAAGATATTAAATTAAAGTGAATACACGAAACTTTGTTTATATCATTCTGCATGTTTGTATCATTTGCTGTAAATAACACCTGAACTCTTCATATACACAATGGCCTAGCTAAGAGAAGCGGATGGGGCACCCCGGTCGGCATTTTGAAATGGGAGGCAAAATCAGACATGCAGGAAAACAATTTTATAACTAAGAAGAGCAACGACACTCGCTCAGTCATTGTGTACATAAAAAAATAACTAATGTAACTAATTCGTATTTTTTTATTTTCTGGGTAAATTGCTGATATGTGAAAGAAAGACTAGGGACGGACGTGCTATTTCGCATCTGATCTGCAGTGATCTCGGGCGTCAAATAGCGGATTATGTCACTAATAAAATGTTTTTCCCCTGGAATATATTATTTTTATTTAGAGGTTTATGTGACGTATCTATCTTGTAAAGGAAGGGCAGCACGCTGCAAGTTCGCCCCGGGCGGTAAAAATTCTAATTACGCCAATGCATATGCATGCCACACTAAATTGAGGACATTTTACCCACATAATTCTTAATTTGGAATAAGATCGACAAACAATTACTGTAATTTTGGTATATGCTTCGACAATTTATTTTCGATATAACAAAGACTAGAAAATCACCCGTCATGGTTGGACGGGTGCAAATTGCCTCTCCATTCGAGAGATTTCCCTTCAAATGTGATGTGTTTAAATAGATATATATGCGAGAGAAATGTTTAACATTGATTGAAAACAAACAAAATAAACGTATGTTTTATGAAAGGAAATATTTTTTTATTTACATATTATTTAAATATTTCTTTATTCAAAAAAGCTCTTGGTAAACAACATTCCGTGTGAAGTATTTTTCGTTGTGTAATAATTTTCCTTGTACTTCAGATGTCTTTGTGTAAATTTTAACGTGATTGGGAATCCTAGACCTTGAAAGTGCAACTTAGAGCTGTCCATGTGAAAAGACAGGCTCATCGAGGTAAATTCCAACATGAACAAAAGTTTTGCCCCTGCGATTTGTTGATAGTCATCGTATAAGCTGGAATTAACGGGAACTGGCGGCGGTTGAGAACGAATGGTAGATTCACGTCACTGGTGGCTAATTTAATTCTTGGCAAGAAAACAACATCGTCACGATTGCATTCAGATACAATTTGGCTTCCAAATTATATCACGCGCATGATATACCACTGACGTAATTTACTACTTCCAAAACTTACTTACTACTTACAAAAGACAGAAATTAATTTGAAATATAGGATTAATATAATTTAAAATTTCTCGGGAACTATTGATCACAGCGAGATAAATTTTATATCAATCGATAGAAAATTTTATTTCACTATTTTAGAGCTATTAAATTTGAAATTAGAAAGACAATTACACTTTTAAATTTAAAATTACTGAAATTTAGGTTCTCTAACAATGAAACAATTCTGTTTAACGTCTCGCAGTGCTATGGCGCGAGTCTTATTGTTGGTGACGTCAGAGAGTTATCGGAGGATCTGGGCTATTATATTAGTAATTCCTTCACAATCACGAAATAGGGAATAGACTGCTAAAACCAATTAAACACGAATGCATTAAAAAAAGCAGCCACGTGAAATTAATCACAATGAAAATAAATGAATATGATGGACGATTGTAAAATTTAAAAATAAAAATTAGCACTATTAGTGCATAAAATCATGATAGATAACAAAATTCTAAGTATTATTAGCAATCATAACACTGAAAGTGTTTGGTACTTTGTAAACTGCTATACCAAAGCTTTAAACATTTACGTTCCCAGAGCTTTAACGTGATGAATACAATGCTCCTCTTCCACTAGGAAAAAAGACGTGACGTCACAGCAAAAAGTAAGATAACGTGCAGTTAGATGTTGAGTGACATCCGAAGTTCCATTCCTCATGTTAGTGTGATGTCACGAGAATTGACTCTATTATATTGTCCATTTATGTAATAATGTCCACTATTCTGGAATCCGTTATGCTGAAGTTATTCCTAGTATCCCTGTAGAATGACTCTTTTCAAGTTGAGTTGTTTTAAAGCAACACAAGGCCTATTTTGGGACGGACCTCGTAATTTCAAACCTTGGTCAGATGACGAGGACGGCACCTGAGCTGGCACCCCCCTCCCCAAACTTCCACAGCTGTTTGTGTATCAGTAGCTTAGCAACCATAACATTTTTAAAAGTACTAAAAATAATATTAAGAAATAATTCTTTAAATTTGGTAAATGGCTAAATGATCATATTTCTTGTTTACATATGCTATTTTGAAAGGGACGGTTATTTTTAAAATCAATATAAAAAATATCCACAGAAATCAGAATATTTAATTTAAGTTAAAATACCCTTAAAAATCCAACACAATTTTCCAATCTTCGTTGACGCACCATATTTTTCTTCTAGGACACGAAAAGATACAAAAAAGAGGTATTCACGTCCTTGCGATTTTAAATAAAGTCTTAACAGAAAAAAATCGATTTCCTCGTATCTTAAGATGTGTTGAAGGAAAAAAGATTTTTTAAGGGATTTACTTCAATAATCAATCATATTTCAGAAGAAATAAATTTCCAATATGTACCCTAAAGTAAACATCCCTCACTTGGCGCTAAGATTTTGCAAAAAGCCTCTCCCAACCCTGTTGAATGTATACACAGAATATCTGTTTGGTTTGATTGAATAATACAAGAAACCTTTCTGGGATTTTCCATTACATTATCGTCAATGCTTTAGATGAGATGAATCGACTTTTTTTTATCTGTCGTACATTTAAGCCTCTCCAAAAACGATGTTTGAAAAAATATTCCGTCGTCGAAAGGACTATCTGTTGTTTGAGTGTTTTTACATTGATGGACAATTGTTTTCCTTTCAAATTTTGGCGATGGAAATGGATTGGATGTAGGTGAAAAATGGGGAAGTGTCATTTCACTCAAGGACTTCGTGGATACATTTCAATCATGTCGTTTTAAAATATTCTATCTGTCTCTTTTTATCTTTCTCGTTTAATCCAAGCTCTCTTTTAAGTCGTTTGAGGTTTTTATTCTTTCCTAAACAAAATAAAAAGGTTGTTTGATTTTATTCGAGACAAAAATGCGAAATATTTACTCATCATCTGTTAAATATGATAAGCTTACAAATCCACTTTTTGAAATATTTGATAGCTGAACCTCATTTTTTATGTAAATGCTAACAGCTGTGGCAAATGACTAGAGACAGCAATACACTGGGTGTCTGAAGTTCGTGAGCAAATTATAAGCTTGTAATTTAGAAAGCATTTGTGACAGAATGGGTATGCAATAAATTTAACTAAAACAATATTTGAAAACTTTATTAGTGTATTTAAAAGTAATATTTTTATTTTAATTATTTTCTACTTTTTAGTCTTTTATTTATAATTCATTATAAAAATATTATGGAATCGTGAGATCAATGTTTTTTTCTCAAATATAATACCAGGTATGGAATAAAAACTTTTTTAAATAAATCGATTAATTCATAATTAAATTCTGGAAGCATTAAAATAATGTATTATCATCGAGAGTACTTAACTGTTCAAAATTTCGAAACTCTTGCTCGTCAGGAAGTGGGTTAAAAATCGATTACAAAATTCCATCTTTACAAACGCGAAATAAATCAAGTAAAATAAATGAGACTAAAAAGGATTGAAATGAGGATACAATTATATTTGTTATCATTCTAGTTATATTTATATAGTTATTGCTACAGCATTTTCATCAAGCGTGTCCTTCCAGACCATGGCTTATGAATGAAGGGACTTGTCCTTTTGAAATCCTTCATTCACTCGGATATTGTGTAAAATCTATTTACACAAGCTTATCAGGAGTAAATATGTTTCAACTTATATAATGTAAATGAGAGTTTACTTATCTCTAAAGGCAATGGTGAGACGACTCGCTTTCTGACATTCAGAATATTTTATTTTCTTGTTGACATTGAGATGATGTTAGACATAGTATACCATGGACTCATCAAGCACTACAAACTCATCATATCGTTTATACAATAGTTGGGCCTCAATTAGCAAGAGTTCACCCCTCGTCTCACTATAGGTGAATCTGTCTCAAAGGAAAACAGACCACTTGAAACCTTTAAAAACATAAAAAAATCTCTAACCGTGCCCTGTGCTCAGAAAAGTTTGCCACCTTACGTTAGAGTGTCGCAGAGTGTCTCGTTTAAAGCCAGCACGAGAGGTTAAGAGGACATACGATTCTTAAACCTCGAAAAAATGGTGGAAAACTGTCAAATTCGATACACTATATCTCTGAAACAATGCAATTCAAAAACTAACTTTTTTCTAGAAAAATATCTGTTCTTTCTGTTCTAGCACACACATTTTCAAATCTTAATATTGATATGTATTTATTTGAGAGAGTAATAAATGTGTGTATAATTTTTGGAGAAAAAATGAGATTGTCACCCTTGCGCGCATGATTACGGATAAAATATTTATCTAAACACAATATTCTGTGTATCTAAGTAATCCAAACAGTCTGTTTAAGAAACTTAACCTCAATTTATTAACATCTAAATTTAATTTATGTTTTATATACCAATTTAAATTAAAAATGTTAAAAATAGTTAAAATTTCATCTTTTCTACCCCCAAAAAATATTCTTTGGAGAAATATGTACAAAACTGTGGTTCAATTTGTAGAACATAGCAAAATACATATTCGATAAAAATTTCATGTAAAAATATTCAATAGTTCTTGAGATATCGTGCGCGCAATATCAGAAAAACACATTTAGAGATATAGAGCACTTTAAAGAGATATGTCCATATTCAATGTTTACGTTGAAGAGCTGACACATTTTCCTTCATAACTTTCATAATTATGGGAATTTTTTAACGCGGATTGTTTTAAAATGTTCGGAAAAGACAGGGAAATAATATATATTTTTTTCTTAAAAACGAAAATTTTCGAGGTTTAACAGTCGTATGTCCCCTTAAAGGAGGTTGAAGAAGGTTTCCCCTTCCAGGCAGGCCGTAACAGGGTTCAATGGACCGACCTCTCTTACTTTTGTGGGGAAGTTCGCAACAGATATGGAATTACTCTGTGGTGCTTCTTTCCTGTACTGGTTTCTAAACCTTATTTGAGCAACAGTTGCATATTTTTGCTAAGCCAAGCAAGCAGCAGTACTTACTTCATATTTTAGTGAAACCATGGGTCTATAAAGATAAGTAATTTTAATGATAAACTTTTCAAAACAAAATTTTCTAAGGCAGGTAAATGAAAAATATAACTTTCCAACATTTTTCATAGATTATTTTATTAAATAAACTGAGAATATTATAACTATTTTAAATTTCGAATACTCGAATTTTATAAACATTTTGCGTAAAAAGTATGATTAAAGTATGCTACTCCAACTAGATTTGAAATTATTATTTTTTTATCGGTAAAGGCAAATCTTTCAATGCCTATATCACGAATTTTATTTCCTTTAATTAATTTATTACTTTAAAGGGCCGCTATGGCCCAGTTGTAAGGTGTCGGCCTCGCAGCCGGAGGGCCCCCAGGCTCGAAACCCGACTCGACCGAAGATCCGCCGTGTATCGGGCCTGCTGCACGCTAAATCATATGCAGGGGGACCAGACACCCTCCCGCCGGCGCGCCGCGGAACTTAGGAGAGGGGGTGCCAGCCCAGGCGTCTTCCTCGTCATCTGATCACGGTTCAAAATTACAAGATCCATCCCAAAATAGCCATAGTGTTGATTCAAAATGGGACGTTAATATAACTAAACTAACTTAATACTTTAAATCACCATTTCAAAATATAACCCAATCATTTTCCATGAAGAGGACGTTTATTAACTTTTCTATTAGGAACTAACGGAGGAACAAAGGGAAAATAATGAAAATAAATAGATCAGTTTGTTCATAAAAAAATTTCTGGTGCTTTGAATGGCTCTAATAGTGCTCCAACGAATTCTTCACACATTGCTGCATATAAATTCAGAAAATGAAAATGTGTTGCTTTTATTGATTTGTGCCTCGTGGATTTTCAACAAGGCTCAAATACTAGAAACCTGATCATATAGGTGTCCATAAATTATTGTTGGGGTTTCCTTACCTGTGAACTTTTGATTACAGAAAATGAAGATAAATATTATTATACATAAAGTACAACTCAAAAAGACTTTTTTAATAACCCCAAAAAAGTTAAGTAATTTCCAATAGCAGCCATTCCCGGCATGTAACTCATCTTATCTTCGATACTTGGCTGGAAATTGAGTTCATTCACAATGTGCTACGTGCTACGAAAGGCTGCCACAACTTTTGTGGTAAAGACTTTTTGATAACTGCCATCGTTGTTTTGCTGTTCTTATTTCGTCAAAGATACTTAAATACTTAACTTCTCTTGTATAAAGATTACATGCATTAACCTAGACACAACGATACTGAACTCAATTTCCAGTCAAGCATCGATGGATCACATGCCGCGAAAGGCTGCCATGTAGGAATTACTTAACTTTGTGTTTTTGAAAAGGAACCTTTTGGTTGTACTTTATGAATATGTATTAATATTTATCGTTGTATTCTTTAATCAAAATTTAAGGGGCAAGGAAACCCCTATAATAATTTATGGACACCCTGTATATCTTGGCAATAGAATATTTTCACTGTAAAATGTATATCAAATGGATTAAACATATACAATTGAATATCAACATAGAATGTTGAGCCTCTTTATCTTCCATCGATTGCTTTTTTCCTTATAAATTACGAATAATATGATCATTGATAGCTTATTCCACTGTATATTTTGTCATATTTTGTTGAATTTTTCTCTCCAGCTCGGTAGCATGAATTCAGACATTTTAATGAAAGTGAAAAACAGCTTTATGTACAACTATCAACTAATCCCTTGCAAATTCTTCACGATTTCGTTTCATTGTTAGTTTCTTTCTATGTGTCTAACATATTTCTTTACGTCGATAATCCTTAAAAAAAGAGGAAATTTAATATAACGCGACTTTTAAGGGTCTTCTAGAATAGGATTCGTGTGTCGGAGGCCTGATGGAAGAATTTTTGACGGAATAGGGTACAAGATCCTATTCCACCAAAAGTCCGCTTTGTGCATGGTTTTGGGGCACGTCAAATCCATCGGGTCAAACGTCCTCTTCGTGGCGTGGTGTAAAAATTTGATAGAGGGGTGCCAGTTCAGGTGTTGTCGTCATCTGACCATGGTTTAAAATAACGAGTTGAGCCCAAAACCAGCCTAGTATTCCTTCGAAACGGGGTATTAATCCAGCTGATGTAAATTAAAATGCAATGTGATTCTTTTCGTTGATTAGAAAAAGCACCAAATTTTCATTTATAAAATATTTCAGTATAATTGAAAATTTTCAATAAGTGTTTCAATTTTTCTGTTGAAACCAACAAGTACAAGTTTTATGAACTATCTGTAACATTTTAAAGAATCTTTTCATATATGTTCTTAATCACAAAATTTTCATTTGAATTAGTAATAATACAGAAATTATTAATGCAAATTTCTCAATACACTCCTGTGGCTAATATTTTTTGTAGTTTATTGTGGTTTTGTAGGTAAGGTTGTAAAGTTATGATTTGTTTACATTGCAACTAGTTTTTTCGAACACTTGAGCATGTTAATGAGCATTTTTATGGTAAGACAAGTGCTGGTATAAATCATTTTGCAATCTAATTACAATATGTAAGGTAAAACAAAACATGATGAATAAATTATATATCGATTAGACATAATATTACTTACTTTTATTTGAATTTAAATTTTACAAGTTTAAAAATTACTTAGTTTTTTATTGTTTCCAACTATTCTTAACAATTAATAACATGCGTTTGTCAACATTTATAATGTATTATTAATTGTTTTTTGAATAGGCAATAAAACATTTTATTATTTAGATCAGTTTCTCTACTAATAAGAAAGTATCTATTGGACATACAGAGTGTTTCAGAAATTGGGAGAAACTTTAAATAACGATTCTTATCACGAATATACCGATTTTCTTATCACGAGTTTATTAGTTGCACATATTACAATTTAAACTCTCTGACTTTTCTGCAGTTGTCGTGTATCATACCATCAGAAATTGTGATAAATGCTGCTAAAAGACATGGATACGACATGGAGTGGAATAACGGCTTATAAATTTCAATGTGATGTCCAACTATTTGGCGAAATATCAAAACTCATCTTTAGACAAGAATTTTGAATAAAAAAAACATAAGCGCTCTCCTTCCCTTCCATATCCGTACCGAGATAAAATCTGTCCTCCCTTTCTATCGGTCGTGAAGTTGCCAGTTCTTGTCTTCACCCATAGCAATAAATCTATCATGCACGTGTTGATACAATAGGACAGATGAGTAAAATTTTCTACGGTTTAAATCGAGATCCTTCAGAATATATACACTAAGGGTTGAAGAACTAATTATTTAGTGGTTCAACATCTGTACCTGCCTAAACACAGATGAAAACTATCAACTGGTAACGTATCTGTACCAGCAGATCTATCCAGTATCTGCATCCTTTTGGTATAATATCTGTACCAAAAGGATAACACTTTTTAAAATTCAACGTGTATTATCAGCTTAGGAAGCATTTACAAAATTCTTTAAATATCCATCAGTTTTCAATTATTATGACTGAGAGAAAAAGTGGGAATCCTACTTTTCCAGTACGCATGTAAGAAAGTATTTTTCTGGAATGGCTTACCTTCCTCTCGAACAGAATTGTTTCCACTGAAAAAGCCAAAATTACGCATCGTGTTCCTGTGGAAGAATTCACCTCCGTCAGGATCAGATGGATGCAATTCCAAATACTTCAATTTCCCAAATGTACTTACCAAGATTAAACGCTTCTTTTTGAAATTCAAGTAGTTCCTGCAGCTTCCTTTCCGGAAACAACTGAATAATAATAGATCATGTACACTCACGCTTTATTGATGGTTACTGAAATTTAGCTCAAGTTCCGACGAATGTTTCGTTCAGGATCATTAAAGTGACAAAGCTGTGTTATTTTTAGGTTGAAAGAAACTTTGTGAATACTTTCACTTATCTAGGTAAAAAAGTAAAGTTTGCTATGAAACGAAAAAGACGAATGGTTCTATACAGTAACAATACCGAAATAATTGTAAAAGAAATTTTTCCTTCGATGGTTTAAGGATTTATAAGTTTGCTTAATTGATACTAATCCAAATAATGTTGTTGGATATTGTTTTATTTAAATTTTCATTTTAAAATAATCCAAGAAATCCTATCTTTAGATATTAGTGAATAAAATATATTAAATATACGAAGAAAAGAAAGCAAAGATAGGCTGTGCGGAAGAGACATCCACATGATTATTCTCCTCCAAAGATAAACAATTGTGGATTAATTTGAAAGTGAGCGCATTTACTAATATTAGTTCGCTTATATACTTAGTTTTATATCATTATTTTCCTTCTTGCTTGGATCTTTTCTTCCTTTGAAGAATTTTACTAAGGTCATTATCTTCTTATGTGGGATTTAGAATAAATTAGCGGTGAATATAGGAATGATTACGCGTTTAATGTATAAGATATGAGTAGTAATTAGTTTAGAGACTATGGTACTCGAATCAAGGTGGTACATTGACTCGTACTATGGAATATATCAGGATTTTTCTTGCTTATAACTCTGTAAAAAACAAACATTAATCTGACATTGATTCCGGAACATCTAGAGTAGAGCTAGTTTGGAGAGGGTAGAGCAAGTGCAACATGTTCTCTGCTGCTATCTCAGTCTGGCACAAGTTTGGCTTTTATACGTGCATGTGAAAAATCCGTTTCAAAGTCGCTTTCTTCATACAGTGCTCCTAATACATGCAAATATTTTCATATCCATGTGGAAATAGAAGCATGCGTCATTTGTAAAATAATTAGTACACGTATGCTTTCAGGATATTTCCCCCCTTTTTTTACCATTACGCAAAAGCAAACTAGAGTGTCTTGAATATTATCTTTTATAGGTTTTAAATTTTATATCAAGAGAAACAATTCACTGAAGACATGATTGTCTCCTTTCGTCTGCTTATTTTAAGAAACCATTCACCTCAATTGTGATAAAGCTAATGTTTCGTATAAGCAACTAAACGAATACTATTATTTAGATTAGAAAACAGTCTTCGAAATTATTCAATTAAATTGAATTTTAATAACACGCACTTAATATAACTTTAAAATTAACTCTTAATATAAACCATTTGCGTAGTTAAGAGATGCGCTGAGTTCTGCGATCACTCAAATAATAGCACTTTATCATAATTAATAAAGATAATTTTCATGATAAACGTTACAAATTGAGTTTGATATGTAACTAACTACTACTAACTATAAATAAGTTTAATAGAAGCTAACTAAACTCTGTTTTAATTAAATGCCTTTAATATCGTGCCCTTTCCTGCTTAGAAAAAAAGCATTCAAACAGATTTGTAGCGTTTCTAATTATATTTTTCTTTCATTTCCATAAAAATGTTAACAAAGAAAATATTTATGGTTATGCAGAATTTTCAATAGTTTGTTGCTTACTGATTTTGATAGTTTTCTGCATTTCTTGCATTTAAATGCTTATTAGCTTCTTAATTGGTTCAGTAAATAGTTAATTTGACAATTACTAAATTAATTAAATATATATGTGCAAAATTTTGGGGGTTTTTTGTTGTAATTACAATTTCTAGACCTATTTCTCCAAATAAAGCCATTAATCCAATATCTCGGAGAAAGAAATCACATTTTAAATAATTCTATGTCTAAATATGAAATTATTCTTATGTCCGTTGACATCAGAAACGTTACTTGCCGTCTATGCTAAGTATACTAGGACTTATAATTCACTAGTGTCTTACAGCATTTAATTCAAATTAAATTTCCAATAGGCACATGCTTCTTTTATTAAAATAAATTATCTTATGCAGGATGTTTCGGAAGCATTCCAACAATTTTTGCATGCAAAAAATAATTAGTTTTTACATATTATTAATCAACTTGGCATGTTTGATGTAAAGGAATTCTGTAATCGGTTTTTCCCTTACTTGCTGATGTATTCGACTTTTCATATTTTATGCACTGGCGTGTTCTGAACGACAATGCAACATTTTAATATTTTGATTTAGTGAGTTCTGCAACTCTGCAGATCTAAAGGAAGAATCGCCACTGCTTTTAGGTAAAGCTTACTAATACGCGTAACGCTAAGTGCAAATATTTCAGTATTCTTGTTCAATATTAGGCTATTTTTCTTGTTATACCTTAAATTTTCATTTTCTCAAGTTGTCGTTCCGTTCTTTATCAAGTCGATGGTTGCAACTATCTGCCAATGCAACTGAGGAACAGTATGCGTCATTGCACAAATGCACAAATTTCTTTCAATCCATGATGATTGGGTGATGTACTACTTGACAAAAATATTTGCATTTTGCTGCTTTTCTATGTTGAATAAACTTTCATTTCTGCAATAAACATCTCCATATAAATTTGTGAGCAGCCCCTTGAAATTTAAAAATTAACATATCTCTGTAAGTTTTGCAGATGGAATCGTGAATCTTAGTTCATACATAGATGAGTGTGAGAGAAACATTTCACTCATTAGCACTTTTACTCTAAGGGGAACGTATAAAAATTTAATTTTTTTAACTTTTTATATTCAAATTCCACAGAAGCCAAATTATTTTCTCAATATTTGATGAAATTTGTAATTGGAAGCATATGTCCGTTTGCAATATTTAAGGAAATAAATGCTTGTTTCACTTTTTTGGGACACCCTGTATATGTTACGGTCAATGTGATATTCGGTTATTATAGATAATTATCGTTGTTATTATATATATTATCGGATGTTATATATAATAACCGGCTAAAGATCCGGTAATTATATATAATAACCGTATATATACGAATGAGTTCAAACAGTCCATACTGCTGCTATGTCCGAGGTTATGATAATTGCACACCAGTGCAATTTTTTCGGGAAAATATAAAATTGACAGTTAATCATCTGACTGCTTATCCCGCAATTTCCGCGGGTAGAAAGTAAGTCTATTTTCTGCTTCATCCAGCGATTTACGCAATCTGTAGTGTTTATTTAGTACTATTACAGCCTCGAATCGTATTATACTAGTAAAACCTTGCCTATAAATAAAGATTTGCTTGGTTCAACGGTATTTGAACATGTTTGCGAACGTTATACCTAAATAACTATTTACAAAAAATTGGTAGTCAGAGGGTTAATGTTATCTATTTGAAACAAAGGATTCGAAACAAAGGATTCATAAATAAAAAATTTAAAAAACTCCGAACTTCTCAAGCCTGAAATTTTGTGTCATGATATTTCAGGCTTGATATGATGTACACAACACTTGCTGGAAAATCTGCCTCTAAGTCACTACGTCATAAAAGCCAATGTACGAAATCTGTTTTTGCTGGTAATTTTCTTTAACTAGTTTCTGATCCCTTTGAAAATGAAATAGGTGTATGAACTACTTGTATAACACAACGCACTGGTTTGCTGCACGCCGAAATCTAAAGCGTTAATCTGTTTACTTTTACAAAGATTGTCTTCATTTGTGTTAAAGACAGTTTTTACTACGGTAGGTGACCCGATGTCTTGTAGCCACAACTGCAAATGGTAAATATGAAAAATCCAGCTTCAAGCAACGTTCAGTGCAAACGCACAAGTAGTTTATGTTGAAGCAATTTTCTGTTTGAAAGTATTACAAAACGCACGCACAGCTGCTCCTCCAATACCATTAGTTGCTCTGGATGCTATATATGTGCTTGTAATCTCAGCATTGCTGTACAACTCCATCCATCTCTCACTACTTTTTGTCTAGAAAAATTATGAATCTTTGTAACAGTTCCGTTTAGACCAAACAAAGACATGTAGCATGCACACATGACGTTCCCGCCTAGATGCTCCTATGTAGGCTGATTTGTTTTCGTGTGCCTGACTTACTTCCAAAGTTTATCCAAACACATTCAAATTACCCTGTATATTTTAAATGCATTTTTTCACAAAAATTTACAGCATTTAAGTAAAGTGTATATGTCGTCTAACATCAAGCTGTTTTCTCACGCTGTGCTGTGATACCACAGCCGTTTTGTTCTCCTGTTAGATGTGCAATAGATTCTAAAATAAAATTGGATTGGTGGCTTGTTTACCGTGTATCTCATGATCATCCATTTTTACTTACAGCACTTCAAATGATACACTTTTCACATGACATTCTATTTACACAGTGATTGAAATTCCAATGTATAGCTTTCAGCATTAATGGAAACGAAGTAACACCATTAATACATCGTATATTAGCGCTGAATATTGAAGCTATCAATCCTGATTATTGTGCTTGAAGATTAAATATTAATAAAACATAGATTTCCGAGTCGCAATTTTTTATAAATGATGCGGTAATTCCTATTTTCCTAATCATTATGTGTTAAATAATCTTTTGTTGAAGGATTTTCCCATGAATGATATAGATTCCGCGAAATAACATGCCTATTCCCGAACTCGAAAACCCCTCTCAATAGTTCTTGAATACAAAGGTACATACTTCATTGAAAAGAGGTTATTGCTTCGTGGGTTGCGGGGATGGGGAAAACCAAAGAAAGGACAGAAAAAATAATGTCTGAAAAAGAGGAGAAAGCTACTCGAAACACGACATCGAAAGGTCATAAACAAAGAGACGTGCAAGACATCAAGAGTACTTGAATTTCAAAAATTCCTTTCAAACATTGGTACACTTGTATCAATATTCTACACGGAAACAGTGGCCTGCTTTCGTCTGCTCGCTTAAAACTAAAGAACGGTGAAATACCTATTCGAGGCGTCGAGAAGGGCTGATATTTATACCTTCAATTTAAAACTTTCGTGCTTTGAAAGCGCGATATTTTCATTCAAATCCCCAGAGAGTAGAAAAATACTAACTGGGGTATTCCAAAGAAGCGTTCATCGACTGTATAGCCTGAAAAAAATGTAAGAATAAGTAGAAAATCTTTCTTTTCCTTTTAGTGTGTAGCTACAGTTTAAAATATTTGGGCCTTTTTCTTGTGTTTTATAGGTGAATGGAAGGGTTTCAGGTTGCTTTTTTTTAACGTGTTAAACTTATCATACTTTGACAAGGCATTAACAAAGCCGAAATAGCTTTGTCAAGAATCCAAAAAATACAAATTGGAACCTTTCCATGAAAGTTCTTTTCTTTATGTACAATTTGATGGGCTGGCTTGCTTATAATAGGCTTCTTTTTTCCAACATTTTCATCCAAGGGTTTTTATATAAAAAAGATCTCCCCTTTCTTACAAAGATAATGTTTTTGCTCTGAGAAATTGTACTATCTAAATGTTTTTTGGAAAGCAAAAGTAAGGCACTCCTTTTGGGTAAATTGAGTATTTTTGCTTACTTTATTTAACTAATAAAATGTTCACTTTAGGAATAATTTATCTATCTTGTTTAGATACTTCTAAATCAGAAATTTCTCTTCATCACCTAATTTTCCAAAGAGCGTACAGGACAAAATGACGTTTAAACTTAACTTTCATTTTGTCTGAAAAAAGAAAAATATTTTGATATATATTTATATATATATATTTATATTATTATATATATATTATAATATATATTTTGAAATATACTACAATATTTTATTTACGTTCTTTAATATTTGTAAGGGTAAAAGTTTATAATCGATTTGTGATTCACTTTCTAAAGGGCTACACTTACGAAATTTTGAATAGATGTTGTTTCCGATGACAGTATAATATATTTATATTCCCAGTACATTATTTTCTTTTAATCAATTGAATTCAAGTAAATTTTGGTTTCATAAGCGAGGCGCCACTTGGTAACGAATTTGAAAGAAATAATTACAAAATTCCGTTTTTGTCAGAACAATGAATTATAAATTAAGACAAAAATTCAGAGAATAATCAAAATGACGCTTTTTTAAGATTAAGTTTTTATTAGTGTTGGGGGAACACGGGGACATGATGATTTCACCAACGGAAATAATTAGAACTAATACACTATATTTATGCATTTGTTAATCTAATATAGGATTTCTGTCGAGTTTTGGTCATAAATTAAATAATAAAATATTTATTACACTTTTTTCCTAAAAAAGGATTTTTATCAATCTGCCCCACACAACGGGTACATTGATACACAAGGAAATATCGAAAATAATGATGTTAAATAGGTCTGGGATCGAAACAAAAGGTGTTTCATCAATAAAATTTATATTCCAAATCAAGGTTTAAATGTTTAACAAAGTAACAAACTTTTATTTTAATCAAAATTCAATATTTTTAATGAGACTGGAAAAATGAAAGAATAATGCCTCAGAAAATAATTTATCTGTACAAATAATAAAGGAGAATTTGTGTGTGTGTGTCTAATAAAACTTTGAAGGGAGAAAATGTGAGCTTCGGAGCCGTTTTTGGAAATGTTAATGAATTAAAAATTAAGAGGAATTTTCTTGTTCTTCCCTGATGACTTACGAAAATAATATAGAACAAAAATATTTTTCACACCATCCGAAAATACAAAAAAATATCTCTTCGATGATATTAATTAAATTTCCGTAAATTTTTTCCAATTTTAATAAATTCGTAAAACAATATTTTAAACCTAATTTACAACAATACTTTTCATTTTTGCAATGAAATTCAAACCGTGTTCATTATTTAAAACAAATAATTAATTATGTGTTTCTCTTAGATAGTTCATTTTTTAGTTTTTTTCCATTTCTGAAGACGATTTTGCAAAATAGTTGCTGTTAAGGTGCATTGATACACACAGAGGATGCGTATGAATTTGCCTCGGATTCAACTGTATATCAATCTGCCTCAAGAGACGTTTTTATTTAAAACAAGGGGTTAAGCAAAATCAACGCTAGAAAACCTCAAAACTTATTATAGTTCAGAAAAATAAATGTTTTTTCCTACCTTTGGAGTAGATTCCCTGGCAGGAAAACGTAATTAGTGAAAGAAATCACGCAACACGTACTTAGAATAAAATTTTCTTCGACTAGAAGATTAGCGGTTTGATTCATTTGTAAATTAACTTTTGACTTAACATGGCCGAAAAATTTACCGTGTGCTAAGGGTTACAGTGGCATATATATGAGGGGATATGAACATCTTGAGCCATTCTAATCATCAAAATTTAAGAACTGAATCAATGTTCCCGCGTATCAATCTGCCCCATCTCCCCCTACTTAGAAGTAGAAAATATTTTTTTATAAAATATCGGGGGGGGGGAGGGCAAAAACCTAAAAGCCTGATGAGCTGAAGAAAATACGATATGGAAATTAAGCCACAATGAATATCATTGAAAACGAAATTTCTGGACATTCTTTAAAGATCGAAATATATTACGAATGTTATTAAAATTCTAATTTACTTAGGTATATCTATCAGTACCTCGCGCTTTTAATGATGTTTTAAAGGTATAAAGATACTTTTCGCACACCCTGTATTTAATAGCATACATGGGTAAATTAAAATGTTCTGGGACTAGTTCAGCAGAGTTTCAACAAATGACATCACAGAGTGATCTGTAATCCTGATAAAGCAGGAGTTGTTATAGTGAAGGTTTTGTGATATGTCTGCGGTAGTCAGCGATTATGTTAATCATGCTTTCCTGATGAAGAGACAAATAATTACTGTTGTTGACACAGCGATGTCACTCATCAAACGGTCACACAGACACGTCTCTTATCAAACCCACAGATTGCCATCGCAATATACATATCCCTGGCCTGCCATTTGTTGGCTCTCTACACTGCATGTCACGGACATTTTAATAAACCTATTATCAAAATTAACAAACTTATGTGATGACAAAAACCAAATGCTAACAATTCGCAATGTTAACACAGCGATGTCTATTAACATACTTCCTTAACGAGACTGTTGATTACTGTTGCTACAAATATACAACTTTATGGTGTCATTTTCTAAGGTTTTACTGAACTAGAGCAGGAATCTTTTGATACAACTATGTATAATTCTGGTATAAAAATGTAAGGACCACATTCTAAGCAAGAAGATAATCTTACGACAGAGAAAAAGTAATCTAACATGAACTTATCAAGGTATTTCATACCAGATATTATCGATTGCAAAAACACAATAAACTTTATATATATATTGTGAGGATAAAACTAATAATTTTAAGATGCTTCAAGTAAAAAATTGCCTTCACTTTTGTTCTACATAAACTTACTCCGATTGAGACGTGCATAGTTAGCTGAAGTATCATATCTATTTGCAAAATTTTCTTATAAAATATCTTCAATAATACAGAAACTAAAAATATGGCTTAAAATCAAACATATGTTGGTTTATTAATTGACTATAATTGGATCTGAAAGCATTCTAATAATTACATATAAATAAAGTTTTGAGAAAAAACAATTTTGTATTTAGGACAATAAAAGACTCATGAAAGAGATATACTGCATAACCAGCGGGAGTGTTCTCCCCTAAACTTTCTAGTATACTTCCCCTAAAAGGTGCTGTTTCTCCTTCCTCCATGTGGCTAAAAAAATTCGAACCTACTGTTATCCAGAATCCAATGACTATCAGAAAGTTTTTCATTATAGTAATTGAAAAATATCTAGGTAAAGAATCCAATTCAGATATGCGTATCGATTAAAACGCATCTATCACACACTGATAGGTTTCACTCTTGCCGTCTCAAGGACAAACTGACGTAATTCGTTCCTTTCGAGTGCACAGAAGATTGCTTCCAGTACGCATGCGCGTGGATATCGCGGATTGGTTTCAATAGTAAATTATACAGACCAACAGACAGTCAACCATTTGACGGATTTGGCCCAAAATTTTATACGGACCTACATTCATGACGATAAAACTGTGTACCAAATTTTATCCATCTAGTTATTCAAGTTTTTGAGTTATAGTGTTCACATGACTTCGGACATACAGACAGACAGACTTCCCGTTGACGGATTTTGTCCAAAATTTGATAGAAACCTACAAATTATGTTTAAAGACCACATACCAAATTTCATCCCCGTAGCTCTAATAGTTTTCCAGTTATCGTGTTCACCGGCACATAGACAGACATATTTCCAAAATTGTGTTTTTCGGAATCAGGGAGGTCTAAAACGTGGAGATTCGTCAAAATCTCGAGTTCGAATTTTTTGACGATTACAATACTTTCTCTTTGTATACTTCGCATACGAGAAAGTAAAAAACAGAAAACCCTTTGTATTTCAGAGATAGAGAAAACATAAATGGTTGTGTGGGGGTGTGGGGGAATGCCGCAAGGTCTGGTTGGAGTATCTACTTCGCCCTCAAAGGCACCAAGGAGGATAACCATGTACGTTGGACTAGGATGCAAATTAAATCTGGTTTGGGTTCATACGACTCTGAAAGGTGGCGATTCATTCAGTTAGAAAGAAGTCAAATTTTAAAGCAACATACTTCTTTAGTAGAGACCATGTAATTTTGCCCCGTGGTCAGATAACGAGAAAGAGTCTCCAGAGGCCACTACAACTCCCTCTCAAACCTTCCACACCACACCAGAGGAAGAACACTTGACTTCAACGGATTTATCCTCTTGATACCCCAAATCCATTTTGTGTTTTATTTACAAATTTTTTTTTCCATTCAAAGCTCTTAAATTCTGCTGTCCAATGCTTTGGATGGCCCCATGCTGTTATCTATAAATTATTATATTAGTTAATTATTCGAATTAATTTATATATTAATTGTATTAGTTAATATGTAAGGGAAGTGAGGGTAAGAGTACGCAGTCGGGTAAGAGTACGCATTGATTTTTTTCCCTGTTGGCAACAGTGCAAGCAGAAGCGAGTGTGATCATATCAACACATGTGTTTTCAGCTCTCTCAAGAGACCGCCATTATTATTTTCATCCTTGCCGTCTTTTATTTATCAAGTAAATATGATTTCGTTATGTTAGCATGTAATTTTTCCGTGAAGAAATCTTACTTTTTTTGTAAATAAAGGACAAATGCTTGCTTTCAAAGTAAATATCATTATGAGGTTTGTTCCCTTCCGAACAACGAGGCCACATTAGAATTTAAGTTTAGCGAATGCTACGGTCATCTATGGACGATTTAGAGAAGCAATACATCGGCGGCTAAGAGTACGCACAGATCAGATATGCGTACTCTTATCCGCTCTGTAATTTGAAGCAGCCGTTCCAACAAAACTTTGCATTTTATTTTATCATTATTATTATTATTATTATAAAAAATGAGATTAGAAACAATATTTTATGAATTATGGGTTTAAATTTTATGATTTTTACTATTTTTAAATATTAAAAATTATGATTTCTTAAGTTCGGAAATAACAATATTTGAATTAGGCTATTTTTTAGACGTTTTTATTATGAAAAATAGTGCGTTTGTAATTTTGTATGTTTCAAAGGTTTAATCAAGTTTCTATTCGCATTATAATGATATAAGTAAAACGCGTATTTATTTAAAAATGCGCCTTTAATTTCCAATATTCAGCGCCGTTGAGGCGGCAGAAGAAACTTATAATTCTGAAATTTTGTAAAGGTGTTGTTGTTAATAAATAGTAACTTTTAAGCACTACCGAAAACCGATCAACGAAATCTGAGATTTTTTATTAATTTTTCAATTTTAACCATTTTTAGTCCAATTTTCACAACTTTCTGCCCATTGAAGTGACAGAAGATATCAATTCAGAATTATAAGATTTTGCACACTTTTTAATGATAGGAGTTAGCAACTTTTCCGCACTACCGCAAAAAGATCTAAGAAACTTCGACTTTTTCGGCCCGCCCTAGTGCGTACTCTACGTATTTGGCATTTTTTCCCTTGCGTTTCGCAATATATATTTTTTTAAAGCTAAAATTTTCATTTTTTGTACCCTTCTTTCTAAGTTAATAAACTATGATTCAGTGTATTTTCGAGGCTCTAACTTTTCAATTCTCATTTTTATAACGAAAACTCCACTGGGTGCGTACTCTTACCCTCCTTTCCCTTATTTAATAAATTAATTATATAGAATGGTTTATAAGCCTATCAAGAGTATTAATCTCGATTTTTATGAAAATTGGTCAAAAATTATACCTTTGGGTCTCAAGAGGTTAAAGTAAACCAGGACCTCATACACTGCGGATGTTTGATGGAATTGGGTCTAAATCACGCAACTCACAGAATTCAATACCAAGACTCTGTTACCAAGCCACAACAGATTTTAGTGAGGTGTGGAATCTTCCAGGGTGAGGTGTTATCTCGGATATCATCCTCCTCGTTTATCATGGCTCAAGTTTACGGGTTATATTTCCAGTTAACTTCTTGTAAGTTCGAAATGAAAAGAATTATTAATGTGAAAAAGGTTTAAGTGTTTTAAACAGCTTATAAATTCCTTAATTTTTTTTACGAACATGTTGTCAAACTTGTTGTTTAGGTAATATTTAATCCTCTGTTTGCGAAGTAAGCAGCATAAATGTTGAAGCACGATTCCACAATCAACTCATGATATTATAAACGAACTGACTCAGAAAGCTAAAAATAAATATCTCGTTTCTCAAAAGAGCAGCATTCCTTTTTTTTTGTTTGAAAAACAACATAGCTGCTAGGAAAGTAAATAGACTTTTGTCTTTGTATCAATAAAGAAAAACATTCTCAAACTCGACTCTTTTGAAAATCAACTAGCCAACTTAAAATGCAGTTTCTTTCGTCTAGACGAAAAATATATTTTAGGGATAGAAAAATGGTTCAGCTTCAGTCTAAAACGACATTTCTTTCAGATTTTGGGGCCATTTTTACGTAAATGTTTTCACATTCAATTTAGAGCCTAGAAGGTTAAGAAACAATTCGACAGGCTAATATTTTTTTAGAAATGACAAATGCCTTGCATTACAACTGGAAATTCTGAAGTAAAGCTGATTTTTATAACGCTGAAAAATCGAACCAAAATATTGTTTCTTGCGTTTAATGCACTGTTTTCTAAATTTGACTTACTGTTTTCTTGATTTCTTATACTAAATCTATTCTTTGAAGTCTGTGCTTTTATTTCCTGACGCAGGGGCCAAATAGATATATTTTTCCTACAGTAGATGTTTTCTGCCTTTATATTTTTATTCATGAAAAACAAACCAAAAAATTTTGCAACACTCGTTCTATAAATGATATGCTAATATCGTCCTTCTTACTTATAAGACAGATCAACAATGATTTTGCTTTTTTAATATTTTCATTCATTTGATATTAAATTTGTATTTTTGAATCTAAAATTCTGATTTTGTCCTAACGCACGCTATTTTTTATTTTAAGTATTTATAATAAGCAATGTAAAAAATACTAGATATTGGCACTTAAACAACAATACAAATTTTGATTAAAAGTAAATACATCATTTAAGATTTTCATTTTGCATAATTTTTATAACACACCACAAGATTTTAGATGCCTTTTCAACTGCTATTAAACTAGGATTTAGAAGCTGATCAACTGGTTTAAACAAACCACAATATCCAACGTAAGGCGAGCAGTTAGTTAGTTAGTTAGTTAGTTTTATTAACGTCCCGTTTTTAAGCAACACGAGGGCTATTTTGGGACGGACCTCGTAATTTTGAACCACGGTCAGATGACGAGGACGACACCTGAGCTGGCACCCCCCTCTCCAAACTTCCACGCCACACCAACGGGAGGACGTTTGGCCACTACGTATGATTTAGCGTGCAACAGGCCCCATACACGGCGGATCTTCAGTGGAATCGGGTCTCGAACCTGGAACCCTCCGGCCCCAAAGCCGAGACCTTACCACTAGGCCACCGCGGCCTCCGTAAGGCGAGCAATTACAAGTTATATCAACCAATGCTACAGGATATTCTATTATGTATCTAAGAAAAGTTAGAGTTGATTATTTTGCTTATTTTAGGGTATTCTTTGTGCTACCTGTTAGAGCTTCATATCTATACTTGTCCCGGTTAATGTATTAAATTATAGATACCAAAAAGGAAATGTTTGAATTTTTAATGCTTAATTAATGTTAAATATTTCTATATTTAAAATTATTATTGATATTCAACAATTATTTTTTCATCATTAAAAATCATCATCAAATACATCAGAAGTAGTGATTAAAGTTGTGAAAAGTATGGTTTCCCGTATAAAGACTGAGATATTGAATGCAGGACGATACATTGAAAACTTGTAAGCCGCTACTCCGGCAAATGTTTTATCCAACTTAAGACATCGCGCAGACAACTAGAGTACCGTCTGATGGTTTAAACTGTTACCATTAAATTCTGCTTTCGTGACAAAAAAAAATCCAGTTATTATTTCCTTTCTGCGCAGACGGCATCTTTCTATTCTCATTTGTTTAACAATTATTTATTTTTAAGGTTGCTCCGAACTTCTGAATCACCCTGTGTTTTAAAGTCACAATGCATTGCAATTTCACATGAGAAAAAAGGAATCATTGAATGCAGAAACCACACGAGTCAGTACTGTCAAAATACTGGGAGTTTTAAAAAACTGAGTAATTTTTTTGAATCAAATGATTAATTTTTTTTCATGATAGATTTTATACCCCTGTAATGGGATTTCACTTTACTCTTGTCATTTCTTCACTCATTATTTTTGGCATGCGAAAACGGTATAAACGCATTACTGGAAGTAAAGAGTGACTCGTGGTTTCTGCAGTCAAAGATTCAAATATTCTTGAGCTTTATAGTTTACTCCGATCTTTGCCGAACCCCAAGAAACTACTATAAGACCCCCAACTCGATCCTTTCTTCGTGGTGAGTAGAATCCACGCAAGGATTATCTGTTAGAATACTTTACTGAACTCACCGAAAGTCTAAAATCATTAAAGAGACTTCGCACCTCCAGGCGATGGATAGAGTTTAGATTTTTTCTCCTTTAGTTTTTCATCTTTACTTATAAATGTTTCATCACACCTTTACGAGAGCATCAATCAACTGATGAAACAAAAAATAGCGCCGGCAATGAGCTGCTTTCTTTATTCTTCCGCCGGCTTTTCAAATATAGTGTTATGGGCGAATTACTTTAAGTGTTTATCATGTTGAGTGATACTTCATTTTTGAAAACGCCCATGACGCTCTCTGAATATTAAAAGAAAAGAAACACCTCAAGAAATGCGTTAATATGTGTTAGTTCTTTCGTAAAAATGCTGGTGATAAAGGATTCTCGGAAAAAATACAACTTTGTGTGCTCATTATTTAGGTCCATTAGAGGTATTAATTCAGCAACAAGACATAAATCTGTGGTATGCTTGTGTTGTTATGAGTTTCTTATTTGGAATCCTAAAAAAGATTACATATCCCTTAACTTAATACAATTGACTTGTATTTTTCTTAACTCGTGGAGACAAGTTGAAAGCTTCTGAAATGAGAAAAAGTGACAATAAATGATTTTAGATGAACTTAAAGACAAATTCCCACTTAAGGGGCCGTCTCAAATATGGGGATGAGAAACTTCCATATATGTTAGCAGGGTCTCGCTTCCCGGTAAGATGGTATGGGGCCGAGTTTTCTCCTACCGATGAAGGGCCGTACCTCAGTCTGAGGGGCCTTCACATGTGCTGCCCATAATGAAGTCTATAATGCGGAGACCTCAGTGCCCGAATTATATTGCCATGGCAGCCGGGTCGTTCAGATTTTTAAACATGTCAAAGCTAGGCGGAGTAACTGCTTTGTGCGTACTTAGAGACAAAAAATAAAATTCTCAAGAACGAGCAATATCTGCATTAGATATATCTTTCTTTCAAATCTTTTCTTGTTTTCCATCCAATTTATTCGTGTCTTTTATAAAAAGACCTGTGCGGCTAGCCGTTGCTTATGTAAGACTGAAGAGGGTCAAATCTTTCATATTTGGTCGAACGTCTTCATGATTTAGGGGCGTTGAAGTTTGAAAATTGAAGTACCGACTAAAGTGACTGACCATGACTCAAAATGTCAAGGTTCATCTAAACGTAATCCTCGTTTAGCTTCGAAATAGGACGCTAATCAAAAAAATCAAATCAAACAATCAATTTCTATTGGAATTAAGCACTATGCCATTACACTTATTCTAATATTGTTGATTCGGCGTATAACAAGAAATAATTTTTAAGTAATTCTTTTATTTGTCCCTTTTCCTTTAAATCACTATGCATATATAAGAAAAATGTGTCATTGATGAATGCTCTAACCCTATTTTTTGTATTTTAGATATAGGGTATTTTTGTATTGTCATATAGGGTACAGAATGTGCATGTCAGGGGATATACTTTCAATACTTTAAATTTTTCTCTCTTTTGCTTTCCTTAATGATATATTCTCACGTATATTGCACCAGGTCGCCTTTTTTGTATTCAATAATACTTGTTTGGATTCATGTATAATACAATTATAATTAAACAAATCATTTATTAGAATTTGAAATGCGATCTTTCGTTTTCATTCGATATTTCTCAAATAAAAAGTTTAGTAGTGTATTGAATAGTGAACAAAAAATAAATCAAGTTTTTATGATTTAAAATTAACATCTCAAGAACGATACAGAATTTAAAGTATTAAATTTAAAATTAATTTTCTTTCTGTCATATTAGTTTTATAATTCTTAGTGCACTATTCTATTACTTTGAGTTTTAATTTAGTTTTGAAAAAGCACCGATTTGATTTTAAAATATATATACAGTTGCTTTTGATATAAAAAGTAATAGCTGTTAAATCGTATCACTGTTTCAAGAATATTCTAGCTGTTTTAGCAAAATAAATAAATAGATAAATAAAACTATAAATTTAATTTATTTTTTAAATTTTTAGTTTTTATGATTTATGAAATAATTTAAAGCAAAAACTTTGCAAATATTTATAATCATTTATTTACCTAAACAGCATTTCTTATTTTTGTGTTAGTTTCACTACGGACAAATATCCTACTTTTAGAATAATACATACGTTCAATTTGATGCAAGGCAGTTTTTTCCTACATTTTTTCTCTTTTTTTGTTTGTTTCCTTGCTTCTTTGAATTAAGAAAGCACAGTTTTGATTAACTTTAGAGTTTTTTATGTGTTGTTACTCTTAATACATAATTTCTTTCCTTATTATTTTTTTTTTTCTTTTCACTAAGTCCATTTCATACGAAACATATGAATAGAATATTTTTGAAAAAGTTGTATTTCGTCATTTTTCATATCTTAATGTGATTCATATTTGAATTAAAGGAGCTATTAATATTTTCCTCTCTAGTTAGTTTTATCCAACTTTGAATGAGAATTATAGCATTAAATTCAATGAAACTTATAGCAAATATTTGCTGCAAACAGTCACATGTTACAATTTTCTTCAAATGCTTACATTAATCAGCTTTAAAACTCCTTTGTTTGTTTAACAAAAAATTTTGCCGACTAGGTAGAATTTTATATCTTTTATTTTAAATTAAGAAATGAGAAACACGGTGACCTAGTGGTAAGGTCTTAGCTTTAGGACCGGAAGGTTCCATGCTTGAAACCAGAGTCCACTGAAGATCCGTCGTGCATTGGGCCTGTTGCACTCTAAATCATACGTAGGGGGTAAAACTTCCTCCCGTTGGTATAGAGAGGAAGTTTGGAGAGTGAGGGTGCCAGCTCAGGTGTCGTCCTCGTCATCTGGCCGCGGTTCAAAATTACGAGGTGCGTCCCAAAATTGCTCTCCTGTTGCTTCAAAACGGGACGTTAATATAACTAAACTTAAGTTACGAAATTAACTTCATAAAATGTTACGTTTTATAAATAAGAGAAGTTATAATTAATTTAGAACTTTTTTTTCAGAAGAGACAAATGAAAGTAAAAGTAAAGCCAAAATCATAAATCATCTCTTTATTAACAAAGAAAGATACTGATGTTGGTACGTAAACTGCTTTATGTCAACATCAATATCATTCTTTTATACCACATTTGACAAACTATAACTTTTTCAAGTTATTGATTTTATAATTAGCAGCATTTAGTTTTATTTGCTTATAGAAACAATTTGAAATGTCATATTTCGATAGGAACATTTTAGATTAAATCAAACGCACATTTTGAGACCTAAGATATAACCAAAAGGGAAACCGAGCCAGCTCTAGCCACACATACACATGCAAGTACATGCCATCGCGCATCCTTAAAACCATCTTAAGAATGGTCTCTGTGGCTCCTACAAACTAGGTACCATTAGATGCGGTCCATGCAGCGAGCCCACCCATTTCCGTGTGGTCCGTACCACCGTGGGAGAATGGACCGTTAATTTGTCCCCTCACGGATTTAATAATATATCAAGAGCGTCATGAACCGGGTGCGGTTACTTATGGGCCGTTTTCTCATGCGAAGTATGCTCATTGAGAAATAAAATTTACTGTGCAGAGAAAGCTGCACGATATATTATTACGTCCATTTGAATAATCCTGGATATTATCCTAATGTAATAAAACTGAATGATGTATTTGAAAGGAATTTAATTTTATATTTCGATAATCAATATTTTATGTAATAAAACTCTGTATTTTTTAAACATAAGTGTTTAATTTAATGGAACTCCTTATATGGACCTGAGAGGCGTAAAAACACGTATAAAGTCATTCACTTGTCTCTAACAGATTTGTTTGTATTGTCGACTTGATTTGTCACTGACTATAAGATAAAATAATATAATGTTTTTCTAGCTTATTATCACATGTTCTGTAAGTTTCGTATAATTTGGTTGAAATCTCTGCATGTTATCAGTAAAAAACATGGGGATTATTTGGGAGATTTTTTAAAAAAACCTTTACATCTCCCCGCATATACACTATCTGATCAAAAGTATCAGGACACTTTCGGTTTTTCACATTTTTTTAGAATTTCTCCGGAAAGAGTAAACCGACTGTCCTTGAACTTCTACCACGTAAAGCATATACTCTAACTCACATTTTACAGTGAATATTTGGTCACGAGGAAAATTAGGTGGATCACTAAAACAAAAAGGGATGAAGGCCAAAATGGAGTTTGACCCATCCTATTTCACAGAAAGCTCCTAACGCAACGTAACTTTCATCAATGGTTACGTTTGATATGCATAATATTTACATGCATTTTCGTAAACACAGCACAAATATTCGGGAAGATATAAAGGTTTTCTTTAAAAATCCCAAATTTTTCGCCTTTTTTGCTTATAACATGCAGAGTTTTCCACAAAATTATACGAAACTTACAGAAAAAATGACAATATGATAGAAAAGCATTATATAAAATTTGGAGTAAATGCTTTGAATATTAAAGAACATATGAATATTTGTAGCAAATACTTTTTTACGACGCATATGCCAGACGCGTATAGCGTGATTTTTTTGCATAACTTCAGAGCCAAATATGTAGGGCAACTTATATAAAAATTCCAGTCAAATAGCATTAAGATTTAGAAAGATATAGACATTGCAGTGAACAGAATTTCTGCTTCTTTCGAAGAAAAAAAAACTAATATTTTTTAAACTTGAATTTTTGAATAATTTTACAAAAATTAACAAAGATTGAATATGCTGAATACCCAGGCATACTTATAAATAAAATTTATAATTTAAATTCGACGATTATTATCTGAAATTTCAAGTTTAAAAAATATTAGTTGTGGATAAACCCTTATCATTTTGTTTCTCTCAGAAAGAAGCAGAAATTCTATTCACTGAAATGCCGATATCTTTCTAAATCTTAATGGTATTCGACTGGAATTTTTATATAAGTTGACCCACATATTTGGCTTTGAAGTTATGAAAAAACATTACGCTATACGTCTCGCACATGCGCTGTAAAAGTTTATTTACCATAAATACTCATATTTTATCTAATATTCAAAAGTTTTACACTATACTTCTCTAACATATTGTCACTTTTTCTGTAAGTTTCGTATAATTTGGTGGAAAACTCTTCATGTAATAAGCAAAAACATGGCGGGAAAATTTGGGATTATTTAAGAAAACCTTTATATCTTCCCGAATATTTGTGCCGTGTTTACGAAAATGCATGTAAATATTATGCACATGAAACATAACCATTGATGAAAGTTACATCTCGTTAGCAGCTTTCTGTGAAATAGGATGGGTCAAACTCCATTTTGGCCTTCATTCCTTTTTGTTTTAGTGTTCCACCTAATTTCCTTCGTGACCAAATCTTCACTGTAAAATGTGAATTAGAGTCTATTCTTTGCATGGTAGAAGTTCAAGGGTAGTCGGTTTTGCCTTTCCTTAGAAATTCTAAAAAACGTGAAAATCCGAAAGTTTCCGTATACTTTTCATCAGATAGTGTACATGCTATTTTTACGAAAATGCATGAAAGTATTGCTCACAAAAAACATATCCATTCATGGAAGTTGCTAATGATTATCAGCTTTCTATGAAACGGGATGAGCCTAAATCATTTTCTTCTTTGTCAATTTCTGGTCGGTCCCCATAATGCCCTAGTGACCGAATCTTCACTGTTAAACATGAATTCAAGCCTATCATTTATATGGTCGAAGTTCGAATGCTACTCAACAGCTTTTCTTTAGAAATTTGAAAAAATTTTGCAAATGTGTAAGTATCCGGAGACTTTGGATCATATAGTGTATCCTTGATTGAGACCGCTCAATACTAGTTTAAATTCTCCATCTCATCATTATCATTGTCTAATGCCGCCCATTGGTGTAACAAGGGTAAGTGGTTCCCAGGGCATAATATCATTCCTTCACCCCCAAATGCCCTCATTGGCTTAATAACGGAAAATGGCCCCTTGCGTATGGCATTTTTTCACTTCTTTATTATATGTGACTTTAAAAAAGGGGCATAAATACGATTGTTTCGTCTCCATGGCGTACCCTAAGGGGCATCTGTATCCTTTTTCTCATCCCTTGCTACCCCATTCTGCATGAAGAAAGAGATAAGTTCTGTATTATGATAAAGTTTTAAAAAGAAGATTTGCGAGTGTAGTTAAAGGTAGAAAATAATTGTAGAAGTAAAAAATATTTTCATTCAGCTAATTATCCATGTAATACACGAGAATTTTGAATATTCTGCTTAACCACTTAAATGATTTACCCGGGAGATATCCATGCATCAAATTAAAGGCATTATTTTTAAACTTATAAATTAAAATTAAGTCATTCATAGGCGTTACAATTCGATACCGAAATTACGTAAACTATATGAATATCAGATCTTTTACTGTCTCTTAGGTAAATCAAAACTATGAATCATTACTAAAACTGAAGGTGCCATCTTATTAGATAGCAAAGAAAACCAAACTGTTAAGAGATTAATTTCTGAAGCGAATTAAACAGTCTATTATTAACTTAATTTTAGTCTATATGATGCCCGTGTGATACATATTCAAATCAATTAAATGGTTAACTAAACTCCAGCACAGATGACACTACTGCACTGCTATGCATACCGCCCCCGACACAAACGTCGATCTGAACTACTTAAATTCTAACCAAAAAATTCAATTTGAATAAATAAATTTCAATCTTTTCATTCAGAACAAATTAAACCAAAAGAAACGCAAATACGGCATTTAATCCCATTTTTAGTCGCAAGGCAACGAAGCTAAGCTTGTAGTTATATACCAAAAAAACATTTAACCCAATTTCGGTAACCGAATGCGATTGAAATCTTATCTGGAGCCAAATCTTCGAATATTCTGCACTCTTTCCCTCTTGCGTCTTATCCTCTTCTTAGGAGGGGATAAGGTAGATCACATTTACCTTGGAAAGAAAGAGTGGGGGGAATCTGGAATAGAATAAAACAGAATGGAATGGGAATGGGAAATTTCTCGGTTGACAACGTTTTAATTTCTGCCCGCTAAGCCCATTTCCTGTCTTCTATGTCGCGACGGATCTCTTACGGTCTG
>BGPR01000054.1:1571160-1612055 GCA_013235015.1 Araneus ventricosus | reverse complement strand
CACTGTTGAAAAACCTCCCTGTCATTTTTGCCCGAGGCGAGGAAACCCACCGTTTATATTCAAGTGCTACAAAGTACGGCAATAAAACGTTATTATATACAGGCAGGTGATCGAAAACACTGACTGAACACAATTAATTTAATTTCTTTCATCGCGCCCCTGTATAGCTTCTTTCAATATAATACAGGTCCTTGGTAAAAGAGGCTGGTGCGTGTAAAAGCCCCCGAAATTGATCGCCCTAATTACATAATCGGATTAGTTTTACGACATGCATGAATAAAGAGAAAATGAGGGAATTCTCTGATCTCCCGCTCTTGATCAATAGAAAGCTCTGAAATGTTCCCCTCTTCTTGTTAATAAACGACAAACATTGAAATTCTGAACGGATGGAGAAGAGAGGGGATTGGATCTTAATGTCCCTTCAACCCCTTATCTTTTGACATGGGCTGCAAAATGGAATTTTTTCCTCCTCGTGAAGTCTGTACCTGTCGAGGCCTCGCATTTACCATAATTGATTTTAGTAATTTTTTCTGCAGCGTTATGAGACGCTAAAGATGGTATTTAGGAGACATATGCATTAGTTATTGCCGTGCTGGAATTGTCATTTGGAGTTATGCGGATAGTTTAGTTTGGAATTATTGAGATGTTATTCGGATGATTGTTTTTTTTCTTCGTATTCTTCTTTCCTATGAGATTAGGACCTGGCAATCATTTTTTTATTATTTTTAAAGATTGTCTTCTCTTTGACATCTCTCTTATCTTGAAATACGTTTAAGAATACGAAGTGAGGCTAATTTGTAGAAATCCTGATGAAAGACTGGGAAAGATTTCGTTTTTATGAAGATCGTGAGGCTCAACATAATTTTAAAACTTTATTTATAGTTTTGATGAGAGTTTAAAAAACAAAATTTTCAGTTTCTCTTTTTGAGTGATCGGAGGCCTAGTGGTAAGGTCTCGGCATCGGTTCCGGAGGGTTTTAAGTTCGAAACCCGAGGACCAACGTATAAGCGGGCCCGGTGCATGTTAAGTCATTCGGGGTGAAGCATCGTCCCGCTGGTGTGGCGGGGAAGATTCGAAAGGGATGCAGACTCAGGTGTCGTCGCTGCCATCTGGCTATGGTTCAAAACTACGAGGGTCCGTCCCAAAACAACCCTCGTATTGCTTCAAGACGGGATGTAAATATAACTAAACTTTGCGGTTAGTACATATGCTATATCAGTAAAATTATTATCCTTGCTTACGAACTGGTACATCTGGTGCACCAGTTAATTATTAGGTTTTCATTCCCCTTGTATAAATAATCTGTCTCCACTCTCGCCTGATTGATTGCTTAATTCCTCTCTCCTATTCTATCACTCCATGTGTGATAGGTAAATTGATTGTTAATAAGGTAAAACAATAAATATACTCCACGGGCGGTCGAGATAGACCACGTATTTTATCTTACAATTACTTGAGAAAAGGGAGGGACCATTTTACTGTTTCTTCGTCAAAATCTCTGTTATAAGAGGACATTTTAATGTTCTTTTAGCTGGTAAACTAAAGATTAAGAACTGTTGATTATTTTCAAATAAGCTATTCCATGCCTCTGACCTTCAAATCATTATAGCTATGAAATATATTCTTGCAGCCTGTATAATACAACCGAACCTATTCAATAAAACGCTGCAGAAAAGGAAGGTCAGTTCTTAAATACAAAGACTTTTAGTGAGAGATTAGACAAATACTTAAAGATTCACAAATTTAAACTTAAAGAGATGTAATTTCCTTGGATCATTGATGGAATTTATATTTTGATACCAATTAAAATTTATTTGGAATTTATTATTAGGATACCAAAGCATATTATCACATTCGGAGACTTCGAAAAGTGAACCTAAAAGAACCAACGATTTTAAAATTTTATTTCATCTGCTGTTGCGTAAAATGCTCAAATCAATGTGGATTTAGAAGAAAATTCTTCAATTTTGAAATGTTCCGATTGGTTTTTAGGTCTTTGCTCGATAAAACTATCTTGAGCCTTTTCCTGACAGGACAAAAATTATTGTTTACTTAGTTTCAAGTTTAGTTACAAGCTTTATCTAAAATATTTGATATAAGGTTAAATTGATTCGTGCTAAAATAAATATATAAAAAGAAGAATATAACTAGCTCAAATACATAAAAAGTGAATGAAATATTAATGTTTGTTTATTGCGGTGATTCCATTTTATTTATCCTCTGATGGGTCTAAATTCAGATCTTGGTCGCTTAATATGAACATTAACGCATAACAACTGATATTAATTTCGAAGGAATTTGTTTGCACATCTTCAGCTTCGCATGAAATTCTACTTCACAAAATTCCTGAATTTCACACAATTTGTAACTCTCAAACATTTATCTGATTATTTTAAATCCCTACAACCTTCCATTACAATAATTTGAAAATGTCTTATATCTTTGAATTTTTGGCCCAAAGCTTTATATTATTCTTCCCATTCTAATAAGAAGATTGCAAATCTGCTTCACCCAATAAGCAATTCCAGATGGACAAATCAAATGTATCGTTTCTGAGTATCAGCATCTGCAAATAGTGACGGAGGTTGGGATACGTGACTTCCGACCCAATAATCAGCGCTGCCTGATATTCACGTCTATGTTACTTTCATGATTACTTAAGATGCCTTTTCTCGCATAATCTTCATATTTGAGGCATACTAGTTGCTATACGTAATAACCCGTTTATATTTGATTACTATATGAAATAGGTACTATACAATTCTTTTCAATTTAATTAATTACAATTCTTTTTCACAATTTATCATCTAAAAGGTATAGATCTCTATATAGAGCTAAATCCCTGTGACACGTTACTACTATTAAAACTTGTAACATTATGTTTTTAAAAAGAAACTTAAAGAAAAATTATTAGTTATAAAAACTGTTCAGACCAAACTTGAAAATGGTTGCCGTCATCATTACCAGAACTCGTACGAAAACAGTGCAAACATTGCTAGTACTGTCTGTTTAAGTACACGTGTTTCCCTTGAACTTTTCTATTAATATAGTAACTTTTAGGATACGGTGTGAGGAAATCTGAAAATATCCTTTTAAAAACGGTATTATAGCACAGAAACAGCAGGAAAAGGGCAGCGCGGAATATCGAAAGTGTTAAAAATCATAAACAAACTTTGCCTATAAAGTATCTAAAGTAATCTAATAAATGTATTATTTGATTCAAATTACCAAGTTATATCTGGTATGGTAGAGCTATTGATAAAGGAAGAAAAGGATTTATTATCTTTGTTTTTGTTGAATTTATTTTGTTCTCACTTACACTTCAAGCATCAAGCGTTCATAAAGCAAAATCATAGCTTCAAAATATAAAAATTTCATCTGCTTTGATCTCATTGAAAAAGAGTGAATGATATATTATTTTAGATATTATCTATTCTATGAAAAATCATGTTAAAATATATTGAATAGTTCTTAAAATATAACAACTAACACACTGAAAAGTCAGTTAATAGGGAATAAAACTCAACCAATGGAAAATTAGAAAATTCCTTTTTTTTAATATGATGAATTCCATGCTGGCTTTCTATTTTGCATAATGATTGTTTGGATATTCTAGGACTCTGAGTCCGACTTTTAGTATGGATGCGAATTTATTCTATATTATTATGAATTCATCTTTTCCTTTTTTATTCTAGGTACTGTGAGTTATTTGTGAGAGTAAAGTTTCGATGAGACATAATTTCAATAAACAGTCATAAAAGTTAAAGATTATAATAAAATATTAGTTAAATAATAGCAAAACGAAACGAAATAAAATTCTCAAGAAACGATATATGTGAATAATTTTGATAGTGTCTAACAAGATAAATCAACTCTCTGTTATATCTTCTGCAATTCATTTTCAAAAATTAAGATGAATGTTTTTCCTATAAGCATTTTATTAAATAAACAAGTTTTGGCAAAAATATTCAAACTTGTATTCAGCTAATTAGAAAATATATTTCAAGTGCTGTGGAAATTAAAACGTTATTTTGAAAATCGCCCACTGCAAGATTAGGGTTATTGACTATTGATGGATTGAACTAAATTGAGAAACTCAAAGAATTTTTTGTTGTTCAAGACTTTTATTTGTATATAGGTATTTCGGTTTCAGATGCTATTAGCAAAAATCGCATAGCACCCAAATTCAAGGTCTCTTTACTGACGTACTGAGTTAAAACAAGAAACTCGACCATTGTTTTGATATTCACTCTTTATTCTCCGTAAGCAAATATCTGATACTGACGGCTCTTTATAAAAATTCTTATAAAACTTTAAATATTTTAAGAAATTCGTTCGTTTTATCTGCATATGAAACTGCTTGTCTGATGAGAATCAAAAGAATTTGTCTAGAAGCAAAAAGCTAGCAACATGTGTTTTATTATTTCTAATCCCCCTAAACCAATAAACAGTTAAGCTAAGCCCAAATTTCTTGCGGTAATAGGAAGATAAAAAAGAAGGCAATTCTCATTTTGTAAGATTTGCGTTGATCCCGTATGAATCAAATCGGAATAAATCCAGTAAAATGGTTATATAAGCATCACAAGACTTTATAAGTTAAATACAAATTATTACTCAATAACATATTTATTGCAGAAAATTAGAATAGAATTGAATTTTTAATGGATTCATGAATCTATCCACAGCGAAGTATAAAATGGGCTGAGTATCTTTACATTCCGAGTTTAATTGCGACTGATTATTCAACAGTCAAATTGTTATCCCACAAAGCTGTCAAATTAAAAGAGCAGTGACTTCCTAGATGATAATTTTAAGAGAAATTAGATGACATCCAGTCACAGAATATTGAAATTTTCATAAAGATTTGCTTCACCCCTCTGAGTGGACATCCGGTAAATCTGAATTATCGAACCGCCGCAAACAACAATACGGGTACTATGAAGCACGGAAAATAAACCCCCAACTCAAGCATCTCAAACGTGAAAACCTTGAAAGGAAGTATGTCCCGTCATCGGCAATGAGACCGTTAACCAGGCAAGACCGCCATTATTATACCACCAGGAGAGAAGAGAATCTGCTTTTCTATACGGCAACTTCTCATCCTCAATTCTTGAATAGAACATCGGCTGCCGAATATGGTAAATATCCTACACAAATACCCTGACCTACACACTAGGTCATTCGATACAGCTTGAATAACCGGATTACGGCATATAATAATACGGATGCTGCTATCTATGAAAAATATCCCCTATACGAGCAGAACATGGACAAGCCCTCCCAAGGAGGTACATCCCGTCATCGGTGATGGGACCGGTTACCAGTTTCACCATCAATCTAGTACTCTGCCCCTCCCCAAGGAAAATGAGAACCTGTATACTGCTTCGGGAAAATTCCTATCCGTCTGCTCCAGGCGCCACCTCCCGGAAGACAAAATGTGGTAAATATGAAAGCCTCCACGCACTAGATTCGATCTATATGTAGCAATTTTTGTTAAAAATGCCTATTCGATGCACTATCTTACACTCTGTCCCAAAAGTTTATAGACAATAGTAAAATATATATTTTAGCAAAACGGAAAGGCTTACAAACACCAATTACAAATACGTTTATTCAAACCATATACGACTTGCATTCAACGAAATATTTAGAAAAAATAACAATTTGTATTTCAATTATATAACAAAATGGAAATATTAGGTGTCCCAAATATTTATAGAATATATGACATTTCAACAGTAGGTGCTCAATACAATGTTCTTAATAGTTTAAAGTCTTTCCATTTTTCAGTATGAAATCATATACACGTTTTTCCATCGACATCATTAAGGTTTGTAATATCTCTGGTTCCAAGTTGTACCATCCACTTTCAGTGGCTGTCTTCAAGGCATTCACTGAATAAAATTGCCCTCCATTCTCATATACCTTCCGAGACATAATGTCCCACACATTCTCAATTGGGTTTAGATCAGGGCTCATCGGTGACCACTCAAGAACAGTGACATTTTTCGAGTTTAAATAATATTTCGTAGCATTGGAGGTGCGGATGGGAACATTATCATGCTGATATTCCCAATTTCGTCACCTTATATTTTCTGCAAATGGCATAAGATGATTTTCTAGTGTTTCTACGTATTTAGGAGAATTCTGCCGGCCATCTAAAAAGGCCAAACCAACTTGACCGCTGAAACCGAAAGCCGCCCACACCATCACAGATCCACCACCACTTTGTCTACTGAAAACGCTCCTGGGCTCTTTTCGTAAATCATGCCAATATTTATATTCCCGTCAGGTCCATCGAGGTTCCATTTTTTTCATCACTGAGAAGGACAGCCATCCATTTATCACCATATGACATATGATTACGAGCCCATTGAAATCTCTTACTAATGCGAAGCTTTGAGAGTGGTAAGCTGCGAGTCATTTTTGCGTGGATCATATAACCAGATTCTACAATTCGTCTATGAACAGTGTTCTTGAAGATTTGCAACCGGGAAGCCCTAGTAATTTCGCGAACCGACATTTTCTTACTTGAAGCCATTCTTTGTATCCGTCTATCACTGCGAATATCAGTCACACGTGGTCTTCCCGAACGAGGTTTTGGTTCATATGGCATCTTACGAGTTAATACACGATAAATCATACTTTTAGACTGATTTAAAAGTTTCGATATTTCTTTAACAGTCTTACAGAGCAATTTCAAATGCAGAATTTTACTCACTTCTTCATTAGAGAGCTGCGAAGCTTTAGGCATCTTGAAACGCAGAACAAACGTCCGCTTTCCTTTTCTTATAAACTTTTTTATTAGGCAACGAATCGACGTCATGATTACCGATACCATATTCGCATAAAATGGCATTTGTCTATAAACTTTTGGGACAGGTTATTTTTGCTTATTCTACGATTTAAAATTTGGCATTAAATATACGGGGTAGAACTGCTGTTTTTTCAATATAATAGACATAACATACCTATACCATAAGTTGCATAGAAATACATCATATACAACAAAAAATATAGGCAAAATACAAGATTCTATAAACTTTTAGGACAGAGTGTATTTAATGATACAATGGTAAAATAACGCAGAGGCGTTTAACCCTTTCAACCATATAACTCATTGTTAAAAGATTTATAGCTTTAAAGCTAGTAATATCTGAGATGTAAACTATTTCGTTGATATTAAGAAATGTAAACTGAACTGCTTGAATACTGAAGAAAACACAAATTAAATTTCTAATTCATTTAATATTTTTAAATAAGAATTTATTAAATTAAATTTTATAACTTTTAAAATAAAAAGTGCCCAACTATACTTTATCTCATCAAATTTGGCAGAAAAGTTCTATATTTATGAATATGTTCTATATTTGATGAGATTTCTCTTTTAAATGTTCTTTTTTTCCAAACTTTGTTCTTTACTTTATTCACACGATTGTTAGTATACGATGTAAAGATCTGTGAAGATAACTTAGGAATGATAACACTTTCCTAATTTCATACTGACAATCACATTATCCAAAGATTCTATTTTCTTTATTTTTTCTCTCATTATCATCCAAAATGAGCTAGTGCATGCTACACTTTGTTTGGTGGGTTGTAAAGACATATTAATATTGTTGCAAAAATGTAATGCCGCTTTCCTTCCTCACTAGTCTTATGTATGAGAAGAGAGATTTATAGGGGTAAGTATGGAATGGCCGGGCCTGAACCTGGGCTACAATTTTGGCGACTTGACGACAAATTTGGCAACCTTGGCGACAAATCGAAGATTCCAGATAATGCGATCCTTTTCTCGATATATCTATTAGGAGAGGAGATACGCTTGAATGTTCTAGATAATTCCATGTGACGTCATGCCCTGTTGGGGAGAGTATAAAAGGACCGCTCTTGGACCACGGATTGTGTGTTGATCGAATGGAACGACTTTGGAGTTTCGTCTGCAGTGCGAGCTAGAAAGCTCGTGAACTGAGCGCTATTGAAAGTGCTGTCATTGTCGTTATTATTGATTTGCTGACTGTTTGTGTTGCTAAATCTCAAAGTTCTGAATTTTTATAACCTGTGAATTGTTGTCTGTTTACGTTACTAATCTGTGCAAGATCTATTGTTTCCTGTTACATGTGCTACGTGTTTTCCTGCATATTTGTGAATAAACCTTCATTCTCCATTATCCTGCGTACTCGACTGTTTACACCATACACCCACAGAACGATTTTTGTAACAATATTCTTGATAATGAATTTGCCAAAATTCTCTATGCTTCGTTCAATTACTTCTCAATATTTTTATCGAAAAATTTTTCGTAAATGTAGCTAATATGTTAAATAGGTCTTTTCTTTCTTTTGTGAAGTTCTATATTATTTGACGGGTTAGGAAAGCCCCTGAATTAAGCAGGTTCTTCATATTCTGTCAAAAGTTTAAACTCGCAACATATTTTTTTTATTTTAAATTCTTTTTTTAACAGAATAAGCTCAAGGTAGTTGAATGCTTCAGAAAAATTCTTGTAAAATCTGACTTAGTTTTTCGGAGTTAAATCCAAATCTGTTGAAATTTTTATCTCTTTTTTGCATTTGATAAGCCAGTTATATTAATAAATAAAAAATGAACCTCTACCAAAATTACTGTAAAAAAAAGTTATCTTTCAAAAAAGATTACTATTTTGAAGTACATTTTTATTAGGATAGACTATTTCACCTAACAGAGGGAATACATTCTTTTTCTCAACATTAATCATTACTCATTTTGCAGAATAAATTTTAAATTATATATTATTATATTGTAAAGAACTAACAAATAACAAATCCATGTTCAAATGTTAGGTTGATAATTTTGTATTTCTGATAGCCAAATTCAGTTCTGAAATTTTTATGCAGGAATTGTTCAAAAGACAAACTCACGAACTTCCATTTATTGAAAACCAAAGAACAAGCTATGTGAATTATTTATATAATATGTACTTTTCTAACAACAGTCATTTGTATGCTTTAACTTCTAGGTGTTTTCACAATTATTACAAAAAAGAGTAAATCACAAGTCGATAAACCTACTTTAGTTGTCTATTATTAACTTAAATGAAAATGGTATTTCCTTAAAAAAATCAAAAAATAATGCATCATACCAACAATCTATGTATTAAAATTGCACTGTTGAATTTCATTTCGTTGACTATTAAATAAATGAAGCAGACACGACTAGTAAGTAGTTACCACATAGCGCAGATGTCATGAAAGTAGCTGTAGCTTTTTTTATAACCCATTTTCCTTTACGATGGGATATAAATAATTTATGTGTACAGAAATAACTTTTGAAGAGAAGATGGAACATAAAATTATTCAATTATTGTAAAACTCTTTTATGAAGCTTCAAATGGCCCAGCACTGCTTCCAGTTACAAAACAAAGTTGAGGATTCTTTAGTTTTTCTAAGAAGATAGAGTTAATACTTTTTTGAGATTGTTTAATCTAGCAAAGTAATTTCATCAGTTAAAGATCTTTATTGAAGATATCATTTTTTAATGATTTTATTGGATTATTTTTCTTCATAAGCATCCTATGTATTTATAAGAACATCCTTTATTTCTTTTTCTTATATTAGATTGAGGATTCTTCTGTATTTGAGTTTGACCTGCTGAATTAGAAATTACCCAAAATAATTTTCGAAAATGATTTGTTGTTTCAAAGCTTTTCAAATGAAAACTATTCCCTGGAATTTTTCATAAGAATTTTGTTTAAAGCATAAACAGTTTTAGTTTTAATACCACTACTTCCGTGAAGAGCATACTTGCTTTACGTTTTATTACCTGTACAAGAGGTGACAGGGACAGTTACAAATGACCTTTGTTCAAATGACTACTTTTCCACAGACATTTTCTGTACAGACCATTAGTCTGAGAAGACAGATGTTTTGGCCATAAAGAGAAACATACCTTTATCTGCATTCTTACGAATGTTCTTTTATTTTGAAATTATTGTCATTATAGCAAAACTTCTGACAGAAGTTTCAAAACACGTAAATTTTGTATAAATGTTGCAGTTAGCTAAATTATTGAGCTGTTAGTGCTCATCTTTCTATATTGATGCTACGATTTTAATAAGACATTCTTTGCAATTTGCTTTCTATCTAAAATAAAATTCGTTTATTGTAATAACGATGAATTACGAAATACAATAAAAAGGGGAAAAAATAAAAAACCTTCGAAAAACGCTTTTATTAATGTACTGCAAAGTAAAAATTATTTCTTTTCAAAAGATTCAAATGTATAAGCCTTAGGCCCTGAAAACAATACAATAATGAAATTAAGCTACAGAGGATATCATAAAATCGAAAATAACTTAACATTCATTAAAAATTTAAATATATTATGATTGTTATTAATATTCCAATTTACTTATAGTATTAATATCAGTGTTTCACGCCTTTACAGTTTTTGTAAATATCTCCAGAATTTTGATAAAAAAACATATTTCATATTTTTTATATATTATTACATTTTTATTTTTTTCAATGAACTAATAAAAGAGCGTTTTTTAGCATTTAATTAAAGTTGAAACGAAACTTTGACTTAATTCATGCCTCAAATCAAAGAATGGAGTTTCAGTTGTTCTGATATACTGTAGAACATCATTCACAACTGTCATACAAAAAAGCATAACCAGAAATTCAACGACACCCTTTTTTAAACACAATCACAAAACAGAAGGCATACCGTTTAGATGAAAAATATTACCACTTGCGTTAAAATCGGACGGTTTGTAGCATTTATAATATATGATTCCTTCATCTTCGTTTTCATTTTTGAGATTTATTTTAGGAGCGGCTAATTCAACGCTCAATCAGTAAAAGTACTAAAGTAATTCATTTTTCTTCTGCGGACTTTCAGCTCCCGTCAGCGGGCGTAACTCGAAGACGTTGAAAAAGGCTTTAAAATCTATCTGCGAAAATGTTATAAATCACCTGAAAATTGCAGTAATCGCCGATAAAATTTTCGTCCCAACAGTCGCAAGAACTGACATTTTGTGATTAATGAAATGAAACATGTTTCCTTACCCCGTGTTATCATGTTTGGATGTTCATTTTTCATTGTTAAAAGCCCCCCGCTTCCTATAATGTTTACTCGCAAATCGTCTTTTTCAAAATTATTTGCACGCTGTTAGCATTTTGAAGTGGAAGTATCACAACGAATTAAGCTTCTTATTTTACAAATAGAAATTGCGTGAATTTTGTTTTTAGAAACGGATATAAATCGAAGCGATGACTGGCATTTGAACAGAGGTTTAATTTTATTTGAAAATATGCAGAAGAAAACTTCGCAAGTCAGAAATTTGTGGGGCATAATAAAGAAATACGAATCTTTCCTTTTTTCTTTCAAATGCTGAAGAAGCTAAATTATGATGTCTATAGAGTAACTAAATGCAGTTATTTGATACTAATATGTTTCTATCTAATTCGTCATATCTACTAAACCACCAAGCGTCATATCCATTTTACACGCTTTAATTTCACTTTTTTCTTGTTTGTAAATTTCATATTTGTAAAGAACGTCTTTCATATTTGAATTTTCCCTCACTTCATTATGTGCCAAAATTTTGACATTTTGAACGGATGTGTGTTCGCTATATTTAACATTTTCGCAATTTAATGATCAATTAATCGATTAATTTTAATTAAATCTTGATTTCATATTAAAGAGTGTGATCTGGAAGTTAATTAGATAAGAAATTGATTACATGATTCCATAATAATTACAATAATGAATTATGAAATATGTTAAAGAATAAACCAGTACTGCGCAAACTGTGGGTCGCGGGAAAATTTTGGGGGGTCGCCAAATTCAAAGAAATTTGTTTGATAATAAAAAATATATGGCTTTCCTTCAAAAATTATCAGGTACCAGTAAAACAGTAAAATGAGATAATATTATTTATAAAAATGGAATAATTTTTTTACGAAAAGTATTGTCTGTTCTCTTCGGCAACCTGCAAACATAATCATAAAAGGTGATTCTCAAATGTAAATGCCCTCTACATGCTTTCTTGTTTGATTCATTTGCAACTTGGGTCGGTCTGACGTTTAGTAGTAGCCTTTTTTGCTACAGCTTGTTCAATCTAGGTGTGCCCCACGCCTTACTATTTAATCTTTATGCTGTGATCACCACAAGAACCGTGCATTTCTTTAAGTCTGTGCCTCAGTAGTTCCGTTTGCTGCTTCTTACGTTCATTCAAGTGCATTCTTTAATTCTGTTTATATTCTGTTTTTGTTAATTTTAAGTAAAAACTGAATCGAGTAAGCGCTTAACACATTTTTAAAGTATTGAACAGTTCAGTAGCGTGCTCGGAGGGCAATAATGAACAATTAATTAAAAAAACAATATAGATATTAAAATATTTATAAAGAAAAACTTTTTTTCTAAAATATTTTGCATGAATTTAGCTTTTTTTTATATCATTTTTGATTTTTTCGAAAATTAATTGTCCTCGACTGATATTTTGTTGGAAACGCTACCAGGGTAGTTACTATTTAAAACGTGTAAAGGAAGAGTTCTGTTTTTGTATTACGGATGGTGGTCCTAGACTAAGCCTACTTTTGCAGTTTAAGTGCGAGTACAAATTCAAAATCATAGTAAGCTGAATTTTGGAAAATAAAAAAAAAATAATTGTAATTTTTAAATATAAAATTTTCCATCTCTGGAATAAGTAATGTTAAACACAATTATATTTTTTGAAGAAATTCATTACCCGTGGAACGGAGCAAGAGAAAGAGTATTGATTGGTTGATTGATTAAAGGGGTTTTATGGGATTTTCAGCTACAAAGGCTTTTATTCCCTATTCATTCGAAAGTTCTTTTCAATCCGCTTCAAAAAATAAAGGACGAATGCCATCAAAAGATATTCCTTCGCTAATCAGAGCGCGCGAATAATTTATTATTTACTAAAGAAAGATAGATATATACATTTTAGGCAGAGATCAACCAATCAGAGTAAAGCACAATGGAAAAAATGGATGTGAGATTACAGATTGAATTCTAAATCATAACAAAATTAAATCACTATAATTAATTTTTTACTTGTTTTGCATTTTTTAAGTAAGCTCTGATACCTGTATGTTTGATTCACAGCAACTCTGTCTACAATATAGATATATGCTCGACTGGCAACACCTGTTGAGATATTTATTCATTAAATTTCAAGTGTAAATTTTTACTTGAACGTTGTATTTTTTTTATTTTAAGTAACCAACAGATACTGTTGGTATAATAAGATGTTTCTTTTCTATGGGAGTTATCTTTAATTTTTGTCTGATTAAGTTACAAATCAGCATCATTTATACAGAGTAATCCTGGACTATATTTTCTTCCAACGCGAAAATCATACGCGACTGAGCAACTCCAAAGAGATTGTATATTTATAATTTTATTCTAGCTTTAATACACTCATAATGGATAAATGGCTAAAATTTGCCAATAGAGTAAAGAAGATGAAAAGAACAACAATACCAATGAGAATGATGGACCAACCTATAATAAACTTAGAAAAATTGAGGATGAATCCAATGACACTGTTTCTACCTCAAAAAATAGGAAACCTAATGTGTTATCTAATAAAAAAATTTAAAAATATTAAGAAGAGTTTATTAAATATGGATTTACATATTGCGTTGTTAATGGGGAAGAACACCCGTTGTGTGTTAACTGCAGGGATAGATTAGCAAATGAAGGTATGAAACCTGCTAAATTAAAAAGACGAAGAAAACCAAGCATAAAGATTTAGCAAAAGATCTGAAAACGAGCTTAAAGCATGAAAAATCAAAATGTATTTTTTTTAAAAATACACTACAATTCCTGAGAATGCTTTACGGATATCCTTAGAAATTTCATATTTAATACGGAAAAATTTAAAACCGCACGCAATTGGAGAATCACTCATTCTTCCTTCAGCAATTAAAATGACATCAATTATGCATGGAGAAAATATGGTAACGATTTAAAAACGATACCATTATCAAGAGAACCGTTTCTCGCCGAATTTCCGCCATTTCAAGCAGTATAGAATCAGTTTTGTTAAATCGATTTAAAAACTTCCCTGTATTTGCTTTACAACTTGACGAAACTACTTACATTACTAAGCTGTCTTATTGATTGTTTATGTAAGAACGTTTATGAAGAAAACATATCAGAAGATATTTTATGTTGTAAAAAATTGGAGAAAAACAGGAGAGAAAATATTTGAAATTATTAATAGATATTTTCAAACAAATAACCTTACCTGGACACGCGGTGTCGCTGTTTGCACTGATGGTGCTTCGGTATTAACAGGTAGTAATAAAAGACTAAGAGGGTTAATAAAGAAAATTTCCCCCCTGTAGAGTTCAACCATTGCATGATACATAGAGCAGCTCTTGTTGAAAAAGACATTGATGAAAAGTTGCACAAGATATTACAGGATTAATTAATTAGATTAAAAGCAATAGCCTAAACAGCTTTTTCAATTTCAAAAACTTTTTCAATTCTCTGTAATGAGATGAGTTCTGTGTACAAGACATTATTACTGCATACCTAAGTCAGATGGCTCTCAAGCGGCAAAATGCTGCGACGCATTTTCGATTTCAGAAATGAAGTTGACATTTTTTAAAGAAAACAAACATATATTAGCAATTTTATTCATTAATGAAGATTGGCTCGGGAAACGCAATTACATGGTTGACATTTTCGAAAAACTTGATGATTTGAATTTAAATCTACGGGGAAAGAATTCAAACATTTTAGCATCGAGCAGTAAAATTGAAGCTTTTAAAAATGAGCTGAAACTTTGGCAAGGAAAATTGAACAAAAGAACAGAGATATATTCCCATACTTTTCAGAATTTACTAAAAAAGAATATAGATTTCTTGTTATTTATAAACATAATTTCCCGTCATATGATCAAATTGGGAGAAAACTTTTCGTAAAGGTTTGAAAAATTTCCACATAATGAATAAGGTTGGATACGTGATCCATTTTCTTTTGATATTTTTGAATCCAATGTCTCTTTAAATGAAAAAGAACAGTTAATTGAAGTTCCAAGTGACGAAACACTGAGCATTCAATTTAAGTGTCTAACTATCCAAAAGTTTTGGCTATCGATTAGAAACGAATATGTCGATTTGAAAAAGAAAGCAATTAAAATTTTGATTCAGTTTGCATCAATCTACTTAAATGAAACCGACTTTTCAAAATTAGTCGCCTTTAAAAGAAAATATCGAACACGATTGGATCCAGAGGATGACTTTCGGCTTGCGATTTCCTATACAGATCCGAAAATAGAAGCAACCACGAACTCTTTGCAACCGCCTACCTCACATTGAATTCTTATGCAGTAAAGTTTTTCTAATGTATTTTTCGTTAAAAAATATCTATACTCATGTGCTGTATAATATGTAAATGAAAAGTGGGAATGTTTAAAATTTGGTTGTAAAAAGCAAGGATTTGGGAAATTTTTGAAAAAAGCTATCTTATCAATTATAAAAAGCTAAAAGTAAACAATTATTATGGGTTTTAATTTTGAATAGTTAATATGAACATGTTTCAAGCCACTATTTTCTTTAAACTGTACTTTTTTAGCTAAAAGGTTGCAAGATGTGTTACATTATTCTAAGACAGCTAACTGGAATTTTCTGAGATTTAAAATACAAATGACTACACTGAGAAAAACACTATATATTTCTTGGCTCAATAATTATTGGACTAAGCATGTATACATGTGGAGAGGTTTTTCTGAATTACATTTCATTGTATAGAGGGTATATTTGAAATTTTGGTGGAAAAAGCAATTTTTAAAATTTTTTTTGAAGATTTGGAAAAAGGCTATCTTATGAGTTCTAAACTTAAAATTTTGGTGGAATGAAATTATGTTGAAATAAACTGTTGAAGAAATAGTCAAAAGTGCATACCAAGAAGTTTTAAATGACTGATTTCTGATTGATGAAATTAATTTTTGATTTCATCATCTTTGAGTTATAAATATTACCATTCAAATTTCTTTCTAGCATATACATATATATCTGTGCTACCAGAAGATTTTACTTGTAGAAACTGATCAAAAATTAATTTTAGGAGTTTATGCAATTTCATAAATAATTTAAATTTACTTTTAGTAATTAATGCACTTATAATTTCCTAATACTAGCAGAAACGGATAACTCTACGGCGAGCGAGCGAAGCGAGCTGGGATCACATAGTGATCCAGAAAGAATCACAACATGATTCTTAGGTGCTGGTGAGCGAAGCGAGCAGGAGTGTTATATATATATAAAGATTTTATAACAACTGTGCTAGGACACCCAGTTAAAGTGAATTTCTTTTTGGGATTTCCGCTTATGTTTCGACTTTATTAGTTGTCTGAAAAAAAAACATTTTTATGAAGTAATAGTTTTATGTACTTGTATACATGCTTATTCCAACAATTATTTAGCCAAGAAAGATATAGTGTTTTTCTCAGTGTAGTCATTTGTATTTTAAATCTCAGAAACTTCTTGATCGTCTCTTGTCGTAGAATGATGAAACCCATCTTGCAACCTTTTAGCTAAAAAAGGACAGTTTAAAGAAAAACATGTTCATATTAACTATTCAAAATTAAAATTCATGATAATTATTTACCCTTAGCAATTTAAAATTGATTATATTGCCTTTTTCGAAATTTTCAAACATCGTTCTTTCCTTCAAAATCTTAAACATGCACTTTTTTATACGAAATGTTGCCTCTGCACATGTAAACACACTCCCTCCAATTATTACTAAGTGAAGGAAGGTACACTATTTTTCTCTGGATAGATGAAACTCAGAACATTTGAGCTGTCGAGAGATGAATAAACCAATTTTTCAGAAACTTTTAGCTGAAAAGGGCATTCAGTATTAAGCACACATTCATTCATTTGTCTAATCCAAACTGTACGACTCAAACTTATTTAATTTAAACGATCTAACTAAAAAAAATTCATTGTTTCAGACTTCAAACCAATTCAAGAGTTCCGCTGATTCAAACGTCCTCCTCCAAACTTGCGAGCTGTTGCCAAACGGCGATTATCAAATTCGGCCCGATTTTGCGTCCACATAAGCGTTTTATATATAAGGATGTTTATTGTCCAGTTTCCTTCCAATCCAAACTGTTCATTAACCGATCTAAGAACGGCGAACTATTATACGAATTTGAGTTGCTAGTCTGAATAATGTTTATTGTCCAGTTTCATTCCAATACAAACTCTTCATTAACCGATCACCTACTATGCTAGCTCAATACTTTCCAAATACACTTTGACATTTCTCCGCTACAAATTAAATTTGGATTTCTTCTCAAAGAGATCACACAGCAACAGGCGAGTTAGCTGTCGTTTATTTCTGTGTACCTAAGAAACATTTTTTGCATTTAATAAGAAACAACAAGATATATTCAATACGACCAAGTTAGAGATGCTTCCATCAGTCTTTCAAACTTTCAGATAAATTTTAGTTGTAGGGAAGATGTTAAAAAATTATTAAGTGTCTGATTCCGGCATCTTCAGAAGGAAGATGTCGGAATCTATCAGAATAAATTGATGGGATTTTAATCATCTGTGAGACAATTGAAATAGAACGAGTCAAGTTTATAACAGAAAGAGATTCAGAATTATAATAATATTGGCAGCCATACACGAAAAACTGATTATTCATATGTCTGTAGATGTACCAACCATCCTTGAGTATCTCTGGCCTTTATACAGTTTTTCAGGACCAAAATTTTTCTAACTAAGCGCAAAACTGTGAAATTCCAGTAATCATATCTTTTATTTGATGTCAAGGGGACGGCTATATTTATAGAGTAAAAAGAAACAGTTAATTGAGTAAGATTTTTAATGGTTTCAAACAAACTTCAAGAGTCAGGATTCAAAATCTTTAGTAGATAAAGTAAAGTGAAATTCAAACAATCCACTTTGCGTTTTATTATTTTCTTTGTAAGAGTGAAAGGAAAGGTGATGATTATTTGTATGAACAGGAAGCCTGTACAGTTCATATGTATTTTAAAATAGTTGTGACTTAGAATAAATGTGTGATAAAAAGACTCTGTGATTAGAAAGAAAGAGGAATTACTTTTTTATCAGTACTTTTTTAATTGATTTTATAATTAAATAATTTGGATATTTTTTATGTTTCTTTGCTAACACGAGGCTTGCCAGATTGTGGCTTATCACTGACAAAACATATATCTCTAAATTTTAGCATCAACTGGGATTTGGAATTCCTGCATGATCCTTAGATCGTGGTGGCTTAGTGATAAGGTCTCGACTTTGGGACCAGAAGGATCCAAGTTCGAAACCCGATTCCACTGAAGATCCGTCGCTTATTGGGTCTGTTGCACGCTAAATCATACGTAGGGACCCAAACGTCCTGCCGTTGGTGTGTTGCGGAAGATTGGAGAGGGAGTGCCTGCCCAGGTGTCGTCATCTGAACGAGATTCAAAATTACGAGGTACGTCCCAAAACAGCCCTCGTGTTGTTTCGAAAGGGGACCTTAATATAACTAAACTAAACCTGTTTGAAACTTCTTTCATTGGGTTCTGAATATCCTTTGGATAACAGAGATGGATATTGATTCAGAGAGCCAATACATACAATTCACTTCCTTTTCTAGTGAAGCTAACGAATTTCAGCTTTCTGATGCTTCTGTTGTGTGCTTTCAGATTTTTAACCGAACAACATCTTTTTTTAAGCTTCCTGCATGTACTGAAACTAAGCATTTTTTATGAGATATACCGAACGAAAATTCTCTTTAAAACTTATCCATATCGAGAAAAGAGGGATTTGTTTCATTCAACAAATTTATTCAAATTCAATCGACAATTTAAAATTTGAATGCGGCGTGGCATTACCAATTCATCAAGTTTGTTTGAATCCTATCATCCTTTGATGTTATTCTCTCTTTGACAGAATCATCTCTTTCCGTACTTGGAAAAGCTTCCCTCTCAAAGCCTTATGGCTCAATGCCCAAACGGAAAGATTCATCTTCTGAGTGCTGAGCAAATGTAGAAGGCCACCCTATGTCAAAGGTCCGCTGCCTCTATTAAGGGACATCCCAGTGTTTCCCATAAATTCCTTCTGTCAAGATTACTCAAGCTTAGTATGAAGTCGACTTTTATTTACATTTGTATTGCTAGCCGAAGACTTTCCTATTTGAACTCGTAATTGCACTTGGTTCTAAAGATTCTACTATGGAATAGCTTCGATCAACAGGTTTAAATGACTTGGTAAATTTTAATCCTAACTAAGTGTTATGATTTGATAAAATGTACTCCTTTAAATGAGAGGCTAAATTACTTTTGTTAAGTTCTAATACATTTACTATTCTCCAAGAAAAGAGACAATTTTTATGCCATGAAACACCAGTAAAATTCACCTATCAAAAATCATTAAATAATATAATCTCAAGACTCGATTTGTGAATAATTTAGAACTTAGTAGGCAATTTGGATATTTATCAGTCGCTTTATGGAATTATGGTACACATAGATAATGTTCTGCTAAGATATTTTGCGTATTTGCTGAAAGGTTTGCTTAAAAACAACACGTTTTAGTGTCACGCATTCGTCATATTTACGGAATTACGACTTGAGTCTATGATTGATTATATCCATCATGAAGAGTGAAATATGTCCCTACAATAACCTTTTATGTCTTTAAGAGTCAAAGATAATGCTTTTACTCCAAGCAAATGCTCAGAAAAATTATGAATAAGAATTGCAAAGAAACTCTTCGAATTATGCTACTTTTTTTATTTCTGATGAAATTCATGAGCTAGATTCGATTTTCCTCGAGAAATTCCGTAACTTAAAATGTGATGAAATTTCGCAAAATGATAAAGGAGCCATACAAATAAAGCCGAAAATGCATATTTGATTGTTCTCATCAGTCAGTATTCCCAGTTGTGCGGCTTCTTCAAACAACTGTTATATAAATGTGTATGATAAAAATGTAAAGATTGAATTAAACCTCTCCAGCCCAAATTATTATTAGTATATTATTAGTAAAAATAATTAAATAACGAATAAACAAGTAAAAAATATTTCATGTTAAAAATTATTCATTTCATCCAGGTTAATTAATAAAAATTATTCATTCATTATTTATTTGTATCCATATCCTGTTGCTATGGAGGAACAAGTCCGAGGAAGTGCATTATGAGTGCAAGGAATGACATCTGTTTGTTATTAAAAGGATAATTGCTCCGGTGACATTACAGGGCAGGAAATGGCTCATTATACATTAAAAAATTCAAATTTTAACCCTATGACTGCATAATTTTCTTGAATTACTATTTATATGCAACGCTTTAAAGCATTTTCAAATACAGTTGAACTAAGCTAATTGATATTTACATGCAGAGCTATATTAGTATATGATTCAACATTTTAAGAATACTAAGTAAACCCATTAGCTTGCGAAAATCGCAGGATGCAGCAGAAAACAGATGAGCTTTCCACCCGTGGAAATCAAGGGATATGCAGTCAGAGGGTTATTCACATTTACATTTTGAATGGCACACTTACATTTTCTTACGTAAATGATAATTTAATTTAATTGACTTGAAAGATAGTATGTCTTCACAGTATAGAAGCGAAAAATATATTCAATTCCTGTAGCACCAATGATTAAATTAACAGTAGAAAAGTTATATTAATTTTGTTTAAATATTTCATGGAGTCATGGAAGCAATTTTCAACTATTTATAAAATTCTACTTAAGCAAGAGTTAATCTCATTCATTTTATGATTGATTTTCTCCTTCAAATTATGCTTTCAACTCCGGAAAGAAAAGAAACAGTTTCTCCAACTAAAACACTAAAAGGAGAAAAAATCTCTTCCTTAAATGGTTTGCCAGTGAATGGAACCCAAAACACTTCTTTTAAAATATCATAATTATTTAAACGACAACTTTCCCTATCGATTTCCGAAAACAATGTTTATCTTTAATAGAAAAAGTCAACATCCTTTGTTTCCTCTGGAACATGTTGATGGAACAAACAAGCCAACAGACCTTTATCGAAAATGAATACTTCAAAACTGAGAAGGCAATTTGGAGATTCATCTCTCTCTTAAAGGAATTATCGACCCCGGAATTATTGCAAACACCGAGAGTTTTCTGCTAAGCTTTCTTGTGTATTTGCTCAACGGTGCGGATAAAATCGATGACTGCCACTGAATGAAAAGAATCCTTCCACGATTTAAAATTATCCTCCAGGATTATATTTTTAAAAATCATCAAATGACAACGTGACGCAGGATTGAAACTACATAACGTTGCTTAAAGCTCCCTATTAACGCCTGCCAGATTTAATTTGGCGTGTTTCACTTGATCAATGCCATCTCCTTACGCTACTCTAAAAGGAATTTTTCTTCTCCTCAATTTTGTTTTGTTTTCCTTTGTTGTGTAGAAGCATTTTCTTTTTAGCTTTCGACTGCAATTTTGCAACGCTTAGGATAAAAAAATCAAATAACACAGGGCTATTTAGATCTCAACACATTTGGCATTTAATTAAATGCGGAATGAGTTCTGTTTTAGAATTCTGAGGCACATCAAAGAATTTTCTTCACTGAAAATTAAGTCGTTATTTAATTCAGAATCGGTCATCTATGGTTGGTTGAACAGATTATTAATTTCCTTTTCAATCTTTTCATTGTTTAAGAAATAATGGCCATCTATTTTTTTCAGAAAATAACAGAAATTCTTGGATGTTTATTAACAAACATTATAGATTATTCTGAGTGACAAAATGACGCAGGAATAGCTCAATTATAACTACATTCTGTTTTAAAGTAACACGAGGAATTTTTTGATATGGACCTCGGAGTTTGGAACCATGGTTAGATGACGAGAGCGACGTCTGGGCTGCCACCTCTATCCCCCCTCTTCCACACCACACCAACGTGTGGACGTTTCACACTCGACGTCTGATTAAACAGGAACCAAGCCCACATGTACGGGTCCGAATCTGGAAGTTCAGTGCGGAAACCTACAATCGGGTTTCGAATCTGGGAGCCTCTGAGCTTTAAGGCGAGCCCTTAGCAAGAAGCCACAAAGATTCCGGAGGCAGGATTGAAACTACAGCTACTTTCGGCACCAATGGGCATATACTTCCCGGAGATTAAACTTCTTTCCCTAATGTTAAATAAATCCCACTTTTACATGGATTTTTATGTTTTCAGTGTTCTTAAGGAATTAGGAAATAAATTTTTGATTTAAGAAACTTGGAAACACTCTCAGATTACAAATGGCGGACTTCTGTTTTTGTTGTTTTCGTAACAAGATTATTGTTACGGAGCTGTAAACTTGTTTCCCAGCATGCTAATCTTATGGTAGGAAAGAGAGTTTCACACATGTTTTACCGGAATAGTCCCAGTTGACTATACGATTGGGACATATTGTCATAGGAGATTTCCAAGAAACGGCAATAGTGAAGAACTCTAAACTCACAGCAAACTTCTTTTAGTATGCCAGCATTAAATTAAACTACTTTTCGTAGTTAAATTTTAATCATGCAAAAGTCGGGTGGAAAAGGTCAAAGTCCCCTATTAACACCTGGCAGATTCATTTAGGAGGGATTCACTTGATCAATGACATTATCTTTACTCTAAATTAAAGGGAATTTTTTCTATTCTATTTAATTTTATTTTCCTTTGTTATGTAGAAGCATTTACTTTTTAACTGTCTAGCGCAATTTAAATTAAAGGAAAGACATTTAGGTAATTCGCGACCTTTAGGGAAAAGAATCAAATGTCACGAATATATTTGGATCTCACTGCATTTTTCATGTAATTAAATGCGGAATGATTTCTTTTTTTTTAATCTTGAGACATGTTACCTTGAATCATTTTCTGTACTTAAAATGAAATCTTTATTTGATTCAGAATCGACCATCTATGGTTGGTAGAACATATTAGCAATTTCATTTTTCAACTTTTCATTATTTACAAAATAACTCCAAAATCCTGACATCTGTTTATTTTAAAGAGAGGTGGAAATTCATGGAAATTATTAATAAATATTATAGATTTTTCTGAGGAATTGTGCTTTTAATCATTCACAAATGACAACATGAGACAAAATCTAAACTATATAACATTGTTTAGAGCTCCCTATTAACGCCTTCCAGATTTAATTAGGTGTGATTCTCTTGATCAATGCCAGCTACTTAAGCTCCTCTAAAGAGAGTTTTTCATGTCTTGAACTTTATTTTGTTCTCCTTTGTTATGTAGAATCATTTACATTTAAGCTTCGAATTACAATTTAAATGAAAAGAAGAGAGATTTAGGTGATTCACGGTACTCAGGAAAAAAAATTAAGCAGCACAATTCTATTTAGGTTTCACTACATTTAGCACTTAATTAAATACGGAATGACTTCTGCTTTCAAATTCTGAGAAATATCCTTTTACAAATCACTTTCTTTACTCAAAATAAAATTGTTATCTGATGCAACATCACTCGGTGCAGTATCTATGGTTGATTGAACAGATTATCAAATTCGTTTCCTATCTTTTCTTTATTTAAAAATAATTGTTAAATCCTGTCGTGTCTATTTATTTGAAAAATAACAGAAATGCTTGAGTTTTTTAACGAACATGATAGATAATTCTGACAAATTATGCTTTTGAAGAAACTCAAACGACAACGTGAGGCCTAATCTAAACAACACAATGACGTTTATGTTAACTTCGGAAATTTTAATATTAATATTAAACTACAAAAAAATTAATATTAAGCTGCATAAAATTGTTAATCTCACGAATTTTAGTCTTCGAGATTTAATTAGATGTCTTTCACTTGACGTTATTTTAAAGGAAATTTTCTTCACTTGAATTTTTTGTTTCCTTTTTATGTAGATGTATTTATTATTTAGCTTTAGATTGCAATCTAAATGAAAAAGAATAGAAAATTGGGTAATTCTTGACACTTACTGAAAAAATGAAATAACAAATCACTACAGTTAGATTTAATTAAATATGGAATGACTTCTTCTTTTTCAATCTTTCCAAGTATTACTTTCAGAGATATTGTTTGGATAAAACTATTTTTTTATTATTCCGAATCATTCATCTAGGAATGGATCAACAGATTTCAATTTATATAATCTGCAGTTTATTTATTCAACATTAATTTTTAAAAAGTCAGTGCCACCTATTTGATTCGGAAAGGAATGAACTTTTTATTTTAAAATTTTATTGTAGAAAACATGAGATAACATAATAATTGGAGGGTTCCGAGTCAAAGTGGACTAAGTCCATGATATTCATTTCTGAGAAAGCAACTCTTAAAGTTGATAAGCTAAAAAGTGGACTTCTAATAGTTCTTGATGCCTGGTGGATACAAAATTAACTATTGACTTGAATCATTATTACACAGAAAATACAACATTTCTACACTAGCATGGCAGTGTTAGTGCAAAATGCGCAAAACATTGACTTGGTTCACTTTAACTTGAACTCTCCAATTTAGACTCGATATTTATTAATATTTGATTTGCTGTGAAGCCATCTGGAGTTTTGTTTTGAGCAAACATCTTCATATACTTTGAGACATAATAATATCTTCTATTCTTATATCTTTCTTGTAGCCTCTTCAAGAGACTATATTTCTGACTATTCTTAACAAAAAAATTTTAGTCAAAAGATTCGAAATTTAATCACACCTTTTATAATTTGCAATACAAATATCTCCAGTGAATATTTTCAATGGATACTCATGACGCATTGTTCAATGGAAAGATGCAATTCTTAAACTTGAATGAAATTCTAACCAAATAAGTCTTTTTAGAATAAATAACTAAGTTTATAATTAAATTTATTTTTGAAAAATCATCATTTGATCAAACAAACCAGAATCTAAGATACTTAAATTTATTCAGAACGATAAATGGTCAAGTCATTACCCATTTTCTTTCGAAAAAATAGTCAGGAATGATGAATGATTACTCTTTATTAAAAACAAACATAATGATAACTATCGTTTAGTCTGAAGATAAGTTGGAGCATCGATAAACCAGACCACCACGGATCACAACACGGCTGCGAAGAACCTTGCAAAATAGACCCCACTGTGTCATGCATGGAGCCCTTACAAGGAGATACGTTCCGCCATCGTCAATGGATCATTAACCTACCACGACAGTTTTATTATGCCGCCAAATGGAGCTTGAATCTGCTCTCTTATGCAGTAACATCCCATCCTCGTACTTGGGGTGGCTCTTGACGAGGTTGTTAAAGGTAAATAGTAATTGAATATATGTTGATTTAAATACTTGCCTAAAAACTTGAATTTTGTAGATACAAATATTCAAACCTTTAGCATTAATCACTTATAAATGAAATTGTGCAAGCCGATTTTCACCCTTAAGCAATTGTATTCATAAGCTGTTAAACGTAAAATTTCAATACTGACACAAAAATACATGCCATCTTTCTGATTTCTGGATACATTATTTTTTACCTCCTTTTCAGACATTTTATTTTATTTTTCGTTTCATGCCTGATTTCTTGCGTTTAAGTGACTAATTTATTTCGAAATCTGATGGATCAACGAAAAATATTAACGGAACATCTCGAATCCATTGAGGGGTGAGCTCTTTCGATTACAATCGTTACAAGACAGGCACCTTTATTTATCACCATTTTCCCCTCTTTTTCTTTGCAGTTCACGTTTGTTGGTCCCTCTTTGCATCGATCCCTTTTCCCCGAACCAATTCAAAAACATGCCAGACCTTTTGATGGCCCACGAAAGTCTCAATGCTTCTTTTCGCCAATCTCTAGAGGAAAGGAAATACAATATCAATGTTAAGCTAGCCCGCAAGAGGCACTGCAATGCCTATTCAGAAATCTATACTGGGAAACACAGATTTTATTTGAAGGATTTTATATCTTCTGATATCTTTTAGAAACGTACCCAAGGAACAACAATCTATAGAAATGCCTATATTTGTTAAGTTATTCCTTGCACGTGGTGCAAGTGCTATACCAGATATTTTCCCCTCTGTGTACGGGATTTGTACAGACGTTGTACTATTATACCCTCAAGATTTCACAAGACAAAACTGATAACTTTCGAAATTGCTATTTACAATAATCTATAAAAATATATACATTCATTAAATTGTTCCTTATAAGCGGTACAAATGCTTATCAAATTTTTTTCCCTCTGAGTACAGAGTTATTACAGACGTTGTACTATTAAAGCATCAAGTTTTCGCTTCACAGAACTCATAAGATTCAAAAATGTACTCTATTTATCTCGAAACAACTACATTGAAAATTATTTTCCTGAAGGTGAAGTTGCGCACTGTATCAGAATTTTTTCCCTCTGCGTGCGAAGTTCGTACAGATGCTGTACCATTAAACCGCCAAGATGTGGCAAAATTTTTGCTGAACAATCCAATTTCACTACGTAGAACCAATTTGTTTGCTCTTTAATCATTTTGCAGTTAGTTTCACACCTCTGATCTGTTCTATCGTGCCGTAAGTAAATAATGAGGTCACACATAAAATAAAAAACTATGTGCGCCTACAGATATCACAGATTTTATCATCTTATGAATTTAAAAGAAAGGAAAACCTTTTCCTATTTCTCCATAAAAAATAGCCATCTCAAAACGTTATTTTGAGATTTTATCCGTCTTTCCTCTAAATAAATGATTTATCGATTTTAAGAGTTTTAGAATTATAACATTTAGCAGAGTCAGTTAAAGTGATATCATTGTCAGATGATAAATATAACTTCATATGTCATTTAAAATTTCTCTGCACATTTTCTTGCTCTGTTTTATGACGAGACTATTTCTTGCTTTGTTTTATGACGTCATGGCTTCTTTCCTCCTGCAAGATTTGTAATGGATTTAAAAATCAAACTAGAGTGACATAAGCTAGCATGTATCACATGTAGGCTTGAATAGACTCCATTTGCTTTTATACAATCGTGGAGCAAGAGATTTACTTAGTGATAAATGAAAAACTAGCTTGATGTCTAATATGCATATTCATCTGATTATAATACACTCCTAAAAATCTTGTAAATTGTCCGAGATCTTCTCAAAGCGATTCTACAAATACGTATTATGAATAAGAAGGTGAATTAATTTTTTATGTATTATAATTCTTAAAAATTTGGATGAAATGTTCTAAAATATCTGTGTTGTTGGGCTTTCAAAAAATAATTAAAGACTATTTCATCAACAGAATATAAAAATATTTTATACTTGTACTAGGAATTCTGAGAGTTAGCAGTAAATAATAATTCATATTATTCAAACATACAGTATTATTTACGATGAACAGTTAATTTATTTTTTGACTGTCTGTCAAGAAGAATTGTTATCTTCTGGTAACAAAGCAGCTTTTACCTGAATACTTTATTCTGCAAAATACTTCAGAATATAAATGTTTATATAAGTCAATTTTGAATAAAAATTATTAAAGTGACGAAATGCAGCTCATTCCGAAGTTTTATACTTTACTAGCTCCTTATAAAGGTATAGGGAATATTATAGTTAAGGGATTAGGCAACTTAGTTAAGTTTCTAAACAAAACATTTAAATAAAAAATGCTGCGATTTAATAAAAATTAAGATAATTTGTGATTTATATATTTCTCTTTCATAAAAACTTAACTATCGTTTTATTCGATCGATGTTTTAATTCAGTTTCCTTAGATTTACAGACCCTTGAAACATGCGATAAACTTATGATTTATCTATTCTGTAACCATTACACTACTCTGTGTAAATATTGTATTAAAGAGGTTGATAATGAAATTGCATATTAATACTAAATACTTGTTTTATGATTTTATCCCGACGTTTTCACGAAAAATATACGGCGCGGACCCGAACTGTGCTTTTCTTATGTTTTATTTAGAGTAGCTTTTGATGGCGCCATCTGTTGACAATATATAGAACTACATTTCGCGTAAACGCAGTAAAACATTATTTACTACAAATGCTTATATTTCCCGTAATATTCAATTTTTTTTAATTCAAATCTTAATGCAATGTTTCTTTAACGTATTATCAAGTGTTCTGTAAGTTTCGTACAATTCGAAAGAAAACTCTTCGTGTTATAATCAAAAAGCATGCGGAGTTTGAAATTTTCAATTTAATACCGATTTTTACTTATATTCTGATCAATATTTTTATTGTCTCACTTTGGGTCCTAGTAATACTCCTCAAGCTCTTTAAAATGACACCAGAATCAACCTCCTAGCTAAACGCGTTTCCACACTACACTTATAACCTTACATAAAGCTAATTCATAACAATCACGCGCATGCCCCTACACTGGTACGATGACGTCACAGGCAAAACAAATACTATGCGGCAAACTCTTACAGGTATGATCTATCCATTGTGGAGTTAACCATTCTTTTCGCATTATTAGTCTCGTAGTTATTACCGATTCAAATCTGACGGTATATTGTCACACAATGAAGTTCGACCATGACTATCACTGTAACGAGAGGAAAGACGTTTTCACGTCAAAAATAACTGAAATTCTTGGAAGTGTATTAGAAAACATAGGGTATTTCGAGTAATCACACTTTAAATATCCTCCAGTAACAGCATGAGACAGGATTAGTCTAATTATAGTTATTTAGAACAAACCCGAGAGCGATTTTGCGACGGATCTCGTAAATCTGAAGTAGGACCAACTGACAAGAACCTGGCCCTCTCTTTCTAAAGTTCTGCACCATACCGGGTGTAGGACAGTTAACCCTCGACAGCTTTAGCGTGTATAAGGCATGTATACTCGGCAGACCTTTCGTGGAATCGAGCCTCGAACCAGAGACCGTCGCGAACTGAAAGCGAGACGCTACCATGAAGCAACCATGGGCTAGCAGGGGAACATGAACCGATTCCATTATTATTTACACATGAAACTGTAATTCATAAACTATACTCATAAATTTGTAACATTTGCATGTTTCAGCAAACTTGAATATCTTAAGCAAAAATGCTTATTATGGCACATTAGGTTCCATTAAAATTAGGTGACATGTCTGTCTCCATTTTATTTTGAAAGTTATCATGCAAGTTATTTTACTAATACTCTCGAAATTTTGATATTTTTTTTCACAAAAAGAGTATTTTTAATACAAATTTTTAAAAGAAAAACAAGAAAATTCGGAAACTCGATTGTTTATTTGTAAGAATACGAATAAAAATGTCTTTTACGAATTAAAAGCTCGTTCTTAATCTTTTTTTAATCACAAGCAGCAGCACGTGGGTTGAAAAAACTATTATTAATATGCCAAGGCTTCAAAAACGGAAATAACAATAAAAAATCGTCATTAATAAGGAAATAAGACATCTTTCAATTCTTTCTCGTCAACAAAAAGCAAAAATGAAATGGATTTCCAATGAACACAGGAAACTGGTTCTCTCGAAGATGGAAATAACAAAGGAATGAATTTCAATTACTATTCTATTCCCGAATGAGCAAACGCCAACAAATATCAGTGTAGTACTTGAAGAGGGAACATTCGACTTAATTTAATAAATAATAGTTAAAAACCCATGAAATGACAGGATGCTAAAAAATTTTTATTTCTCATCATTTCTTGATTAAAAGTCATGAATAATTCAGGAAACATTGAGGGGATGCGAAAAAATGCATGAAATTGGTAGCTGAGCTTGCCTTTTTTTCCCTTTCACCTGGGCTGATCCGTTTTTAATCTTCGATGAGTTTCCAGTGCGTCATTTATTAGTATGACCGCCATTTGATGCACGCTTTTCAATGCAAATTCCTTTGGTTAAAAAAGATAATAGGATTCAATTTAATTTTAATTAAGAATAGGGGATGCATCCAAAATGCATTAGCGGAGCAGAAAAATTAAATTCTCCCTTGGGAATTGCTCTACGACATCGCTTCAATTCTTGTTAAAATGAATTGTCAAGAGAGATAGTCTGTAAGTTAACAAGCAAGTGGTACGAAAAAATGGCTATAAACATTTTCGATCTTAAAAAATGATTTATTTTGCTATACGAATATCATCTTTTCAATCATTGTTTCGAAAAACATTTATGCTTCCAATGTTAACATAAAGAAAATTTATGTCATATAAAATATTTAACTTACTTTAAGAATTTTATGAATAACATACAAAACATAAACTTACTTATATAATATATACTTGCTTATAAACATATACTTACAAAATACGAAATATTTATATAGCTTAAGAAATTATTGTATAGCTTTCCTAAGGATAATTTCACCTAAAATCATCAGTTTTTCGCTTAATATTTAAATTGAACAGTTTTAATAGTTTGAGTTTTCACTACAGTAAATTTTACATAATTGTTTTTCTATAGTTCGTGTTAGAAATTATCCAGCACCAAAGGGCGATGCCCTAGGATAGACTCCCCCTTCTCTTTTCAGTGAAACTCTAATTGACAATATAGGTAAAGCTATGAATATACCATCCAGTCTAATAGCTCAAAATATGATTTTAATATATAAAATTAGTTTGCATATAAGTATAAACAGATACCAGTTTTAAAAACATCAGTCATATAATGACGAAACTACATTTGCAACAAAAATTCTTTAATTTCATGGAGGTCTTTCTATAGCCGAAAGCCTCATAGAAAAACGTATTAGGTCACTCACTGGCGATAGGCTCTCTTGCAACTTTCTACGCACAGTCAAAATCTCGTTTAGAAGCAACACGAGGTCTATTTTGGGACTTGCATCGTAAATTCGAGACTTCGTCAGAGAATGATGACGACACCAGAGCCGGCACCCACTTCCGAATTTCTACACATCACCAGCGGGAAGACATTTGACCCTCTATAGATATAACGTGCACTAGGCCCGTTTACCTGGGGATCTTCTGTCGAACCTGCAACTCCGCGATTCCGAAGCCGAAATTCTGCCAAAAGGCAGCGGCGGTGCTTTGCTAATTAGACATAGCATTCACTGACTATATTTCTGTTCTATGCACTGAGATGTAGTCGCGTTATACAACTATAGCAGATCTATTTTTGTTGAAATGAAACGATTCTATTGTGTTTCATGAAATGTCTTTGACGAATTACCAACAATTGCAGACTTCATACCTTCAGCACTCATACTGATATTATAACATTTAGGAATGAAAACTCTTAGTAAAAGCTTTGAAACATTAAAAAAAATTTTTTTAACAGTATAGAAGACAAGAATGTATTTCCATGAAATTGATTATAAGGAATTATTTTTTATCACAGAATAATGATTAAAATCTTTTCAGATTGATAGTTTTTCAAATATAATTCATTTTCTTGGATTTTGTTGAAACTGTTTTCCTGTGATGTTGTTCGACAATCTTTTAGTTTATTCTCCAGAACGAGGGAACTTTACGATTTTGCTTTGTAATCTTGCAAAAAAGTGTGCAAAATAATGTCTGATTTACTTTATAAAGTTTTAAATCTCATTTGCTTGTTTTAAATAAAAGATTTGTTATTTGATTGAAAATTATCTGATTTCGTTCAAAACCTGCATGAAAGGTGCCTAAACGATTTCTTATTCTTGGATTCTTTTCTATCAAAGCAATTTTTATGAAATTGATTATCAACCAAAACTTAATGATGAATGCATGTTTGATTAATAATTCAGTGATATGAGGCAAAAAAACTAACATTTCGTTTGCTCTAGCCCTGATGAAGTTACCCGAATATTTTAGAAAATATTAAAAGCATCTTATATTCCGATAATGTAGTTACAAGGCACTTAAAGCGTTTTGCTCTTAAACAGAAAGCAAATGGGATTCTCTTTGTTTAGCAATAAAACTATGTTTTAATCCAAATGCATTGTTATTATATATTGACACATTATGCTATTTTCTGTGAAGCTATTCGAGAAGGTTGTCTTATTAGTTTTCCTTTTTCTTTTGTAAGTCTATGTTTTGTCTCTTTAATTTTCTATTTTAAAATAAAATTTACTACAATCAATGTAAAAATTAATGAATTTAATCAACTAAAATTATTTTGCACTCTCTGTCTCCAGTGAAATAATTCAGATCTGTTATTCTGAAACCAGAATTCCGAATATCTAAATTTAAGAAATAATACCATGTTTATAAGGGATTCTTTTTAGTAATTAATTATACCCAGCTCTAATTATGTACAACAAATGAGGTAAGTTAAATAACACATTTTTGACACCACTTCAATATGAAATCATAACAAACTGCAACACATTAAAGTGTTTTTACTCGCATGTATAATGTTTTCATATTGATTGATAAATACAAGAATTAAATCCTTAAGAAAAATGCCCCTGTGTCAAACTGCACTTTTTAATACGTAAATAAAAGATCAATCTCAATTTTTTAAAAAAAGGATGTCTTTAAATTCGGCTTAACGTTTTTCTAGCGCCAATGCATCAAAGTAACGCTTCATGTACAGACACAACCTCTCCTTCCCCAAAAAATAACACTTAACGGATAAATTATTCTTAGAAACACGTAGTGTACCTAGTTAAAGAGTTTTCCCACCTCTGAAGTGACACCACTAGTTTTTTTATGAGCATTACATGGTGCAAAGTGGCAGAGAAAATCGCTACACCTGATCTCGACAAAGGAATTCTAGCAATGCCACCTGAGCAACCCCTGAAGGCACGGGATCTGACACAAGAGTAAGTGATGCCCCGAGGGGTCACACTGTCGTTCTAGTAATTAACCAACTCCAATTGGAGCGTCGAGTTTCTCACATTAGCAGTTCCACGCAATCACATTATTTTCCTCGTTAGCATCTCTTGGGTATAACCGCAAAAAGCTAGGAGGGCTAATTTTTCCTCCTCGCTACATCAGATCAGTTTATCAGTTGTTTTTTCGGCCTAACGATGAATGATTTTCGAGCTAGATAGTAACATGTAAACTTTATTCTTCGTTACTTATCTATTGGAAAAATTGAAACTTGATACGCTTAATGAGGTTTGTAGCAAAACTGCTCGAAATATTTTCACCAAAAAATTCGTATTTAGAAATATTATGATTTTGTTTTGGAAGAAATACTTGAATGCCTTGAATGGGAATTCAAGGCACTCAAGATAGTTGCTCATTTAATTAAATTATTATGTTACTGCTCTGCTTTCCGATGTCTAACTGTTACTGGCTTTTAAAAGTTTCGACACAGGGGATGGAGTTCAGGACCTTTTGTTAAAGAGAACTTAAACTAACTGTCGATGCAGGGGTGAAAGATTCCTATCTTGTAACTTCTCCTGGAAAATCATCCACAATCGTTTTAAACAGAAAGTTTGTCATCCCCGTTCTTAGAGTACGTTTGGCTCTGTATGGTCAAACTTGGCTCTTGAGCCATAAAATCCCAAATACCAACCGACCAACCCCGTTCTTAGAGTAACAGTTCCAACTGCAAAGAAAATTATCTGTACTACATTTCTAATAGTTTAGGAAAATGGTATACCTAACCAACTTAAATGTTTTTTTTTTTTTGTTTTATAAAAGCGCAGCATGGAATTTTTTAACTCAAAAGTTTGCAGAGGACGCGGTAGCCTAGTAGTAAAGTGTCGACCTCGGGGTCGGAGGACTTCCAGGTTCGAAACCCGATTCAACTGAAGATCCGTCGTGTATTGGGTCTGTTGCACGTTAACTCGTATGCAGGGCGTCAAACGTCCTCCCGCTGGTGTGGCGCAAAAGTTTTGAGAGCAGGTGCAAGCTCAGATGTCGTCCCCTCTCACAGAGGAGGTTATGAGATCATTGCAAAATGAATTGGATTTTTCTATCTTATCTCAATATCAAAACCTTTCTGAGGAGTTTATGGAAGAGTTCAGAGAAAAACTTGACTTTGACAAGCTATGTAGATACCAGAAATTATCGGAAATTTTTCTCAGACGATGTTTGGAGAGAGGAGATCTGATAAACCCAGCATTAGTTACAGAATTTCAATCTCTGTCTCCAAACTTTATGCTCGAGTACCAAACAATCCTAGATTGGAAACTAATTTCTGAATTTCAAGTTTTGAGCGAAGGATTTATCCTTGATCATAATCGCTTTTGGATATGAGTTTAGTGTCGAAATTCCAAGATCTTAGCGAAAATACCATTCAGCTCCTCAGGGACATTTTAGATTGGGATATGAACTTGAAATATAAATCCATTTCCAGCTCATTGTTTAATAAACACATTGAGAAAATTACGCAATGTGATTCTTTGGATTTAACTCAGTTACATGAAGGTGTGATTAACCACGTATTTAAGAGAATGGTTCTAATGTATCTCCAGAAATGTTCAAAAGTTTAAAAAAAATCTATGGAAGAAAGAACAAATATTTTTTTAAAGAACGTGTTACAATATGAGTAAAGGCATGTTTATGCAAACTACAAACTTTTCGATTCAGAAGAGTTGTAACTATGAAGAAATACGAATATATGATTTGCGACGTCTACTCTGTGCAAGAATATTTATACACTCATTCTGCTTTATTTAACTCTTTAGTCGATTGTATAAAATATGTTATTTCACGACAATCGCTAGATTTTTCGAAAAAAGTTATTTATTTTAAAGTGTTAAATAATTCTGAAATTGTTCACTACATTCACAGAGACAATTCTTCGGAACAGTTTGGATTTTGTCTGCTACATCGAATGGATGGATCCTAACGAGAAATTCAACGTACATTCAGCAACAAAGAATCTCTTCGATACAATTTTGGATTGTGTATTGTTAGCGAAAGAACACGAATTTGATGAAGTGAGAACTTATCTAAGGTTTCAATTTGGTGTTTTAAATTATTGAACGATGATGAAGTGGTTCAACTGTCAAATATTTTGTTGAAATGAAGATTTTATATGTATTATTATTTCTGTGAAATCTGATCAAACGAAATGTTAAATTTATCCTACTTTTGTTAAAAGGAAAATTTTGTACATATTATTTCTCTGTAAAAACATTATCCGATATTGTATATCAAAACAAACAAGAAACAAAAGACCCAAAATCAAAAACATACAAGAAACAATGGCCCCAAAAAATAGACAAAAATTTTAATAAATTTAAAAATATCATGGCGAGCCGCTCGTCAGGAAGAGAAGCTCGCCTATGATATTTGTAAGTGCTTTTTTCTGCTAACTACATACGAAAACCGTAAAAATTTGTCGCTATCCCCTCAAAAAGTACAAGACAATTAAAAATGGAAAAATTCTGGAATAAAAGACAAATACAATGAAGATGATTTAAAAAATCGAAAGCTTAATGCTTTATTTAATTATATACAAGACAAGAATTATATACAAGATTCTTTTTTCTTCCATTTTCAAGAATGCACAGCAATTTTTCCTATTAAAAACATTATTTTACAAAAAACTTTTAAATATAATGTTCCTTTTGGCAGAAAAATCTTCAATTACAATAATGTCTATTCTGACATTGTAAAATTAAAAAAAAAACAGCTAAATGTTTTTGTGACAAAGACTCTTTTTCTCAATTTATTGACAAAGATTCTGGCTATATTGTTACTGGTAATCTAGATATTGTAGAGAATACATATCTTAAAAATATCATGTTAAAAGGTCCAAAATTCAGACCGATTTTTCGAGTTTCTCTTCCTTCCATACTGCATAAATTACTGAATAATATTGATGATTTCTGTTTAAAAACTTCTAATGCTTTTTCTATCCCCATTGAATTTTTCAATGAGTGGAAATGGAATCTATATTATCTTTTGAAAAAGTCTTTCTCCCTCCATTATTATAATTCCAAATGTTTTGATTCTTTTAGCTTTTCTAATATTAAAATTGCTATCGAAGACTTAAAAAGTAATTTCATCATCACTCCAATCGACAAAGCTTCCAATAACTATGCTTTTATATGCAAACAACATTACTGTAATCTTCTGGATAAGGAACTTCAAAATTCAGCAACGTACAAAAAGTCCAACTATAACATGGGTACAATATCGAAAAAAATTCTTGCTTTCTATTAATTCTTGAAAATTAAGAAATATTATTTATGATTTCCTTACATTACTATTAATCCAAAATTTCACAAAAATCCTATTTCTTATCGTTTTATCACTTGTGGAACTTCTTCATACATGAAGCAACCTGGTTACATTTTCTTTAATGTGTTAAAAAAATTACTGAATGTCATCTGTTCAGAAGGTTTCACTTCGATTATTATCAATAATAAATATTTCTTTTGAGTATTGGGATAAATTATGTAATTTTTGCATATTTAATAATTTTATTTACAATGGGGAAAGTATTTTTCTCCAATCACATGGCATTCCTCAAGGATCTTCATTTTCTTCTATTACAGCTAACCTCTTCCTTCATTATTTTGAGAAGAATTATTTACTTCTTCTTCCTCAGGCTTTCAGATTCGTAGATGATCTTATTGTTTTTAATCATGGAACATTTAATAATACGTGGCAAAATATTTATCCTTCAGCCTTGCTTCTTAAACAAACAAACAGTAATGAGTTTGAAGCGGATTTTTTAGATCTGGATATTAAACATGTTGATAATAACTGATGTATCGATATTTTTGAAAAAAGAATGGATGTGTCAACCGACTTTCCTATTGGTCTTCTAATATTTCTATTAAGATTTATAGAAACACTATTCTCTCTCAATTTTCTTGTATTAAATCTATCTGTTCGAATGAAAATTCAAAATCGAGACAATTAAAGCTTTTGTATGATCAATTTTTAAATAATGGTATTCCCGAAAACTTTGTGCGACGATATCTCAAGCAGTAAATCAGGGGGCAAAGCCTTCTTCTCCTTTTCTTCCTCTGTTTGGCAACAACAATAACTGGTTTGGCGTCCATTTCCTCGTGCTTCTCACAGACCTGTTTGCTTATTCCTGGCGGTGGTAAGACTTTCTCGCTTTTATTTTATTTTTTTGTGAATACTACTATTTTATTTTATTTTATTCTAGGTCTTTTGTATTCGGATTTTTTGCTTTCGATTTTTTTAAATCATCTTCAATGTATTTGTCTTTTATTCCAGAATTTTTCCATTTTTAATTGTCTTGTGCTTTTTGAAGGGATGGCGACATATTTTAACGGGTTTCGTATGTCGTTAGCAGAAAAAAGCACATATTAATATCATAAGCGAGCTTTCTTCCTGACGAGCGGCTCGCTATGATATTTTTCAATTTATTATAATTTTTTTCTAATTTTTGCCATTGTGTCTTGGTTGTTTTGAATTTCTGTCTTTTGTTTCTTGTTTGTTTTGATATATATATATATATAAATGCTACTGTAAAATTGTCTGCGAACTAAATAAACAATTATTTATGCAAAAAAATGTGTTTCTTTGGTGTTTAGCTTTTCTTCCTTCTTTTTTTCTTTTTGTGTATAGATCACTTATTTTCTCCGTAACACTTTCTATAAGAGGTGAAAGACTTCTTTACAGTTTATTTTCAGATTAAGTTGAAGATATTGTGTTCGACGATATATCAGAAATGATAAGCGAATAAAAAAATTGGCGTCTTTTAGAGGGTTGGATTATCCTGTTTTATGAATAGGTTATTTTTATTCTGAAGAAAGGAGAGACTTATTTTGCATTGAATACTCAGAAATCTGAATAATATTAAGTGTATAAACCCGAGAAAAGATTTGATATTCATAAAGGAGAAACCTTCTAAATCCACTGATGTCTCAATACGCTCCACCAATTGAGAAAATTTTCATTTTGACCACAAGCCTTACCATATTTGCTGGTGGAGTCTATTTGCTCAAAGAAGCTCTTATTCTAAGTGAGTATTATAACTTTAAAATGCTTTAGCAAAGCTTTTAATAATTTAATGAAAATGAATGTATCTTGTTTGAAAGAAAAACTTATGAGTTTTAAATTTTTTTCTGTTAGGTAAAAGATAAAGTTTGTTTTGCTAAGCCTGCTGCTACCTTTGAAGAGGAATTCACACCACGGTGAGAAATGTCCTAATACTTTTGTACACATTTGATTTAATCTCTTGATTTATAACATCTCAATTAATATAAATAATATTCTTGTTGAATCGTCTACTGCTAAAAAATGAATGCAACAAAATTTTTTAAAGCAATTCTAATTGCTCAAAACTTGCAATTGCAAACCGTGAATATCAGTTTCATATAATATAAGCATTTAAGAATTTGTGGTATAGCTAAACTATGGATTTTTCCTTTGAGAATTATATATATATATATCCTTTTTCTCTTTTATTGTTCTGTGAATATTACCGTATTTTTTTTATTCCAGGTCTTATGTATTCGGATTTTTTGCTTTCGTTTTTTTAAATCATCTTCGTTGTATTTGTCTTTTATTCCAGAATTTTTCCATTTTTAATTGTCTTGTGGTTTTTGAGGGGATAGCGACAAATTTTTATGGTTTTCGTATATCGTTAGCAGAAAAAAGCACTTATTAATACCATAGGCGAGCTTCTCTTCCTGACGAGCGGCTCACCATGATATTTTTCAATTTATTAAACTTTTTGTCTTTTTTTGTCCACTGTTTCTTACATGTCTTTGGTTTTTCGTCTTTTGTTTCTTGTTTGTTTTGATATATATATATATTACTGATAAAAACGCTTTGTTTCACTAATTCTTTTTTACATTAGTTGTTAAAATTATATTTTTGCCTTATGTGCGTCCTTTTTCTCCTTAGAGAAGGATGGATTGCTGAAAAACAAGAAAAGGAAGAATAAAAAATATTAAATTGAAAAGAGCAAAAAGAAAACCCAGATGGTATCCTTATAGGTATGGTATCCTTTCGCATCATCTTTCGGCACACCACCAGATGAACCAAAATTTGATGTGGATCTATCAGCAGACGGTAATTTTTCTTCTTCTATGCCAGCGTTCTCCGTTCATCTTGGTCGTGGTTACATCTTAATGATGAAAGAATACCAGAGCAGTAAACAAATCTGCCTTTCAGGAGAAACTAACAACAGAATCACAAATCGATTCAATTTACCAGTCAGCCTAAAGGATAACTTAAAACAAGCCCTCAACTTAGCGGTAAACCATGCATCAAAGTACAACTGTAATATAGGTATATAAGTGAGTCAGACTGTCAGTAAAATGTTTTACTTGAAGGAACATGCGTTCCAAAACTTTCTTGAAAGCCATCGAAAAGAATTGCATGCATATTTAGATCCATTAGCTGCTCTTTCAGATAATGGAACAGACATTTTTTATCTTCTTTCTGCTTCTAATTTTTCTAATCGAATACGTTTTGTTATATGTGTGGGAATAAATTTTTTTAAATTTTGATAATGATGATAACATTACAGAGCAGTTTTTTTATTTTTCATCTTATTGTCAGAGGTCACTTTCGAATTTAGCTTTAGATAAAAATATATCAGAAGCGTTTGAAAAAATTCTTACATCTATTGAAACTTTCATCAAATTTGGAAGTGTGTGGATAATCGATAACATCAAGTTTATTGATATTCATAGAGGACATTACGATCCGTTAAACAATGGATGTTTAATATCGGTTCCAAAATGTCTTAAATTTAAAAAATGCATTTTAAATATAAATAACTGTGATGATAAATGCTTTCTTTACTGTATAATTGCTAAATTATTTCCAGCAAAATACAATAAAAACAATCCAGCTTTTTACTGAAAACATCTAAAACATTTAAATTTTTCCTTCTTGAAATTTCCTGTGGCACTTAATCAAATGTAAATGTTTGAATAAAAAAATAACATCAGCATTAATGTTTATGGGTTTGAGAAAAATATATTTCCAATTTATTTGACTGAAAGAAATTTAACAAAGGAGGTTGGTTTATTGCTATACAAAAAGCATTACTTCTTAATAAGAAATTTTAACAGATTATTGCATGAGAAAAATAGATGCACTTTTTACTGCAAGAATTGTTTACTGAGTTTCAAGAGGAAAGAAACACTCGAATCCCACCAAATGTTCTGTTTGTTGAATAAACCGCAGAAATTGCAAATGCCTTCTTTAAATAATAATATTCTAAAATTCAACTCATACCAAAAAATGTTCAAAGATCCCTTTTGCATTTACGCCGACTTTGAATGTCTTACGACACAAATACATACTTCTTTACCAAAAAAATAAAAAAGTTTTAGCGTCAGAACTCAAAAGCATGAGCCAATTTGCTATACACTTTTCGTCATTGATGAAAACAGCAAAATTTTTTTTCACAAATATTATCGTGGAACAGACTTCTTTGAAAATTTTTTGGATTGTCTAAAAAAACCTCGAAACAATGATTTTAAAGCTTATGGAGAAAAATATTCCCCTAACGAAATTAGTTTCAATGAAGCCTAAAAAATGCCACTTATGTCAAAAAGATTTTAAAGCAACCGACATAATTGTCCATAACCATTGTCACTATTCCGGAAAAGTTTTAGGTTTCGCATACAGTGCACAGTGTAACTTAAATTATAAACATTCCCATTTCATTCCAGTTGTTTTACATAATTTTGCTAATTACGACTGCCATTTAATTTTCAAAAAATTTCACTGAGATTCGGGGAAAAGATTAAAGTTATACCAATAAACAAAGAAAAATTTACAACTTTCACTATTGGAAATTTAAAGTTTCTAGATAGTTACCATTTTCTAAGTTCATCTCTGTCTAATCTAACAAATAATTTAAAAGAATCAAATTATGATTTCCCCATTTTTAGAGAGAACTTTCATGGAATAAAGCATGTTGATCTGTTTCTAAGAAAAAGGATTTTCCCATATGATTACTTTAATAATACTGAAGTTTTAATTAAGAAAGGGTTCCTCCAAAACAATGCTTTTATAATAATTTAAGTGGAGAAGATATGTCAGATGACGATTATCTTCATGCTCTAAATGTATGGAATAAATTCAGATGTTGCATGTTCGCAGAGCCGAAATGAAAAGTGAAGAACTTATGGATATTTTTATCAGGCTATTTTCTT
>BGPR01000054.1:1557937-1571150 GCA_013235015.1 Araneus ventricosus | reverse complement strand
TTAAAATATATTTATATAAAAGAGTAATATTATTCAAAACAATACAAAAAAGAATATAAATCTACTTGCTTAATTTGCTTCCTAAGGAGCGAACGGATGAACCATTAATACTGTAGGAGCTACAGACCAAAGAAATAGTATTTAAAGCTAACATGATATCAAAATCTGAAACGAACAAAATCTTCGAGTGCTCTGACGCCTTAACATAAAAATAATAACAAGATAAGTAATTTCCTATGTGAGCATGCTTTTCCTGCTTCTGAATGTTCAATGTGGACAAATAATAAAAAAATATTAAAAGACATTGTAAAAAGACATTCGTTCTTAACTGATAAAAAGCAATATTTCTTTATTCGTTTGTATGAAAAATTTCAAATCACTAAAATATTTTATTAACGCAAGATTTATTATTTTAGTTGTATAAACGTTATTTTCTTAAGCAAAAATTATACTAACACACAGATTTCAAAGAAAATATTGCAAATATTATATATATATATATATATATATATATATATATATATATATATATATAATATTTTACCACACTTATTTAACCCACATTATATATATATATATATATTAATAAAAGAAAACATAGAAAGAAAACATTAAAAACACGTTGTAAAAGAAAAACCTGGTTTTGTTTATGTTTGTATATATATATATATATATAATGTGGTAAAATGAGTATGGAATAGTCAGAATCATTCAATGTTTTGAAACTAAGCTGTGTTGAAACAAAACACAGTCGACAAATTTATTTCGATGTGAGAAGCAGACGCTTCGATTACAATGTGATAAAACATATGCGAAGTGAGAAGCAGTCGCTTCGATCGCAACAAATGCTTCAACTGCATTTGCAGAAACAAGCGCGATGTGGGCAACAAATGCTTCAATCGCAATTGCAAGAAAACAAACGCGATGTAGTCCAGAAAATGACATGTCTTTGACAAATAGTCCAGAAGATGACAACCTATACTACTTGAATGTAATATATCTTCAATTTTTAGTTATTTTAACTCTTTTTATACAATCGTTCGTATATTCAGCAAAAGAGATTTTGTTCACAGTACGTAACTTCACCAAACACCAGTTAAACTACACTTCATTTTCCTACCTTCAGAATAAAAATGTCATATGTTTCCATAAAGGTGAAGTTTTACCTGTATATATACTGTTCAGCAAAGGATTCCGAGACTACCACTTTTGGACAATTTTACACCGGAAAGGGGTGTCAGGTAATGAGTCATATGAGCGCATTTCCGGAGTTCTTCGTTAGATCATGCTCAGTAAAATGTAAACATCACCCTTCCATTCTTCACTTTCCCCCTATTTTGATGAAAATAACTCCGCTCGGGGCATGAGCAAAAGTGCGGAGGGTTTCCGAAGCCGTTGCTAAACAATACCTATATATTATCACGCCAAATTTGGCCTCATATTTAGTCGATAATTAACGTGAATGCTTCCCCAAATGCACTGAATTCTGAATGATATTGCTGCGAAGAAACCGATCTGGCATATTTCACCTTACCCCTTCCCCTTATTCGATCTTCCGAGAAAATCCTCACCTTATTGAACAATCAATAGTGATATGTTGAAGTCCATTCGTGGATGAAAGACTACTGTTTGAGCAAACATTCATTTTATGTACATCCATATGAAATAATCTTATATTAAAAATGTAGGTGCGAAGGGGATGTGGATAAAGCGTTTCCAACCTTCTGTTTGGATTAGCAAGTATTAATTAACTAGTTACAATGCAGTCTTTTCATGCTCACATGGTACTTATCAAATTCAACTCATCAATTTAGTTGTGGAATACATTGTGCATTTTGCAGCAAGAAAAAGGACGTGGCGTTGCATAATAGTTAAATACACTGATGTAAAAAATTAAGGAAAATTTCGTAAAATGCAAGAAATTTGCAATTAATACGAAAACTATGCTTCGAAATCAGTTCTGGGGAATCGTGTGACATTTAATCGAGTATCATACACATTTTTCAGTGAAGATTCGGTCACGAGGGAAATTAGGGGGGCCACCAGAAAGGGATGAAGGTGAAAATGGAGTTTGACCCATCCTGTTTCACAGAAAGCCGATAACGAGATGCAACTTTTATCGAAGGTTATGGTTTAATGTGCACAATATTTACATGCATTTTCGTAAGCATAGCACAAATATTCGGGAAGATATAAATGTTTCTTTAAAAAATCCCAAATTTTTCCGCATGTGTTTTGATTATAACATGCGGAGTTTTCATTCAAATTATTCGAAATTTGCAGAACACTTGACAATATGTTACAGAAGTATTGTATTAAACTTTGAAGTAAATGCGTTGAATATTACAGGAAATATGAGTGTTTGTACTAAATAATTTTTTACTGCGCATGTGCGAGACGCAGCGGAATGTTTCTTTCATAACTTCAAAGCCAGATATATAGAGCAACTTTAAAAAAAATTCCAGTTGAATCTCACTAAAATTCAAAAACCTGTCGGCATCTCAGTGAGGCGAATTTAAATTTCTCTTTGAGAGAAGCTAAGTGATGAGGGTTCTTGTACAAACTAATGTTTTTTTAATTTGAATCTTCGAACAGTAACATTGATTTTAGGAAAATTGAATGTCATGAATACCACCATCATGTACACTTATAAATTAAATACATTATTTAAATTGCATTTCTTCGAATAACATTCGAATATTCAAGTTTAGAAAATATCAGTTTGTGTAAGAACCGTCATCATTTAGCTTCTCTTCAAGAGAAATTTAAATTCACCTCACTGAAATGCCGATATCCGCCTGAATTTTAATGGTATTCAACTGGAATTTTTTTAAAAGTTGCTCTATATATCTGGATTTGAATTTATGAAAGAAACATTCCGCTGCGTCTCGCACATGCGCAGTAAAAAAGTATTTAGTACAAACACTCATATTTCCTCTAATATTCAACGTATTTACTTGTTATTTTAATACAATACTTCTGAAATATATTGTCGAGTGTTCTGCAAATTTCGTATAATTTGAATGAAAACTCTGCATGTTATAAGCAAAATACATGCGGAAATATTTCGGATTTTTAAAGAAAACCTTTATATTTTCCCGAATATTTGTGCTGTGTTTATGAAAATACATTTAAATATTATGCACATCAAAAATAACAATTGATAAAATTTGCATCTCGTTATCAGCTTTCTGTGAAACAGGATGGGTGAAACTCCATTTTCGCCTTTATTCCTTTCTGGTGGCCTCCCTAATTGCCCTCGTGACCTAAACTTCACTGCAAAATATATATGATACTCTATTGAATGTCACACGATTCTCCAGAACTGATTTCGAAGCTTAGTTTTCGAATTAATTGCAAATTTCTCGCATTTTACGAAATTTTCCTTAATTTTTTACACCAGTGTATATCATGCAGGTAGATATTAGGTGGCACACACAATTACGATTATTATTTTGGTTATGCGACCCACCTGTTGTGTAAAAAAATATTTTGAGGTCCAACTAACTAAATATGTAAATAAAAAATACAAACACATAAATATTACGTGTATATATTATGTACGTATATATGCCAGTAATTAGTTGAATTTACTGTAAAAGTGTTAAAAATGTGTGGATAGTTTATTAATGAAAAAACTTTATTGTTTTTATTTGGCTGTCACAATGTAAGTAAACTAAAAATAAAGCGGTCAAGACTCAAAATAAAAAAAAACTCAATGGGGGGTTTTTGACATTGTTTGTCGCCATCGGGATATTCAATATCTGGATTAAACTTAACAGTTTTAGCCTCAAGTCACTTTCTACATTCAGTTTGTTTCTGTGTACTTATGTCTCAAAAGCACTATAGTTGTGAAAGCACGTTCATGCAGATATGTGGTCGAGAAATCCATCAAATGTCTCAGACCAAATTTTGCAATTGCTGGATGCAGTTGCCGATCATTTATCCAGAAAGGTACCAATGATATTGTTATAATAAAACGGTCTTATAGTCGTCGCATGATAGTTCAATTAACGAGTCCTCTTCATTTGGTGGTACTTTCACTTTCTTTACCTCTGACTTTGACTTGTGACTAGTTTTCCGCGGCCCACCAATAAGCTATCCATGGCCCACACGTGGGCCGCGGCCCATAGGTTGGGAACCGCTGTTCTAGAACATGGTGCTTGCTGAATTGTCCCTCTTTACGTCTGAATTCAAAATTCAGTGTTTCATCCCCAAAAGCCTTCGTATAGCTTAAAATCAAATATTTAGTCATTTGACTGTCTCAACTTTTTAATTAAAAGGCTAATTTACATTACACGGATTGAAATAAAATGAACCACAATTTTTTGACAAATAATCCTACTATCAGAGGCAGCTAGTATCATAGAAGATGAGTTAATTGCTTCCATTGAACTAAAAAGAACAATGACATTTTATTTACATATCGAATGTTTCACTATAGTTTTTCCATTTTCCAAAGCGCAAGTAAATCTGTCTGATAACAGCATGTTTACTGTATCGAAATTTTCCATAAATTTCGTATGGCTGAATTAGAGTATTGAAAATGAGTAACATTCAGGAATGCTATAAACTATTATATTCAATAAATCCACCTGTGGGTTGTTAAATTGCCCCGAATATACCCATTATTAAGCTACACCCAGTCTGATCGATTTCTAGGTTTAGGGCAATGACCATTCAGCATAATACAATTGACACGTCACCTCCACAAGTGAATAGTGTCACCTTCGAATGCTTCTCATGTTCCACAGGCACATCCCACCCTTTAAAGCACTGGGTAGGGGATATATGTGGTTTGATAAGCGATGCAAGGCTACAACAGCAAATGTCTCTGATTAATTTTTGATTAAGAAAAAGCGATAAAATAAATCTGAATAAAAAAATAATAAAATTAGTCTTCATCCAGAATTCTTCCAATGTGATCTAGCAATAGTTCTTATGGATTCTTGTTCTTTACCAATGAAAAAAAGTGTTACAAATTGTAAATTTTATACGCAATTTAATTTTTTTAAATTATTAAAATGCGTGCAACTAATTGAACGGAAATGAAACTTGTGTCATGAAAAGCTAATTTTTTTAACTTTTAATAAGTGTAGAAACAATTTTTGTGACATAATACATATTTTCGAAAAATATCACGGAAAATGCTAAAATCTTTAATTTCCAATTAAATGAGATCCTAATAAGATTTGGGGCTTTTAAAAGTTGGCTGTGATCTCTCTCTTCTTATATAAAAGATATTTATAAAAATAAGCAAAAATCTCAGAAATAATTTTAAAGTAGTTCAAAGTTTAACCGTTGCGTAGCAACGGAGTAGCTATAAATCTACGTTATTTCAAAGTCGTCTGCAGGTAATTAACAATTTATTAAATTTTGAAAAATTAATAAAAATTATAGGAAAAATTTCACAGATATAAAATTGGTATCATTGAAAAGGTAAAAGTTTGAACTTTAAGATGGTATAAAAATATTTTTGTGGAACAAGTTGCTCCGAAAATATTGCGGAAAAACGGTTTCGGTTAATTTCTAATTAACTGACTGTTTAATTAACTTTCGCACTTCGAAAAGTTGACAATAATCTCCCTCTTGACTTAAATAATAAGTGTGTAAAGTTTGGTTGAAATCTTTACAGTAGTTTATGAGGAGATGTGGAACATACCCACAGTGACCTTTATTTATATTAAGATCAGCTCTTTGTTTTCGATTAAATATATTTCATTTTATTTTCTTGCTGTGAAATTTTTTCTGTTAGAAAAAACGAATTACTTTTTTTTATAAATATTTGAAACAAATTTTAAAAAACAAATGCATCAGAAATCAACACGTTACAATTCATTTTATTCTAGATCATACTTTTCATACCTTTCTAAATAAAAGAAAATGATTATTATTTTAAATAAATAAAGGGAATAACAAAACAAATAATGATTTTAGTTTGCAAATTAAATGTAAACAAGAATAAAATAATAAAGATAATTGCGAATGACATGATAAAATAAATAATTTTATGGAAGGAAAAAAAACTGAAATTTCTTTTCGCAAATGCTATCTACGGAACTTAAATGTAGTGATTTCCTAAATCATTTATAAATAAAACATTGAGTTTTCCTGGCATAAAACAACCCTGTATTATCAATATTGGTTATTTTGTTTCAACTGCTAATAAATTAGTAAATCGCGGAATTATCTCTTTCTTTTCTGAAGGCCATTAGGAAGGATAGTTTCCTACTGCTTTCTATTTTTATAAGCTTTCAAACTTTCGAATTGAAGTTTTAGTCCTCATTTTGAGTTTGTTTAACCAAAGAAATATCTGTTTTAGAAAACAATACTTAAATTTCAGAGTAGTAAGAAAAAGGTAAATGCCAGTGGTTCCCAATTTTGTAGCCCATTTCTGAATTTCTTCTCTAATAGTTTAAAATAATTTATTTCCAATATGGGCATTTTCATTTAACGTGTGACTTCGCTTCAAACAATGGATGAAGAAATAAGCTGAGAAAAGAGAAATTCCACAAAATACAAGGAAATATTAAAAACTTCAGTTTTAATTTACAACGATCGTATTAATAATATCATACCTTGATTATGATTGCTAGATTGCCTATTCGTGTGTGTTTGACTGTGTGTGCGTAAAAAACAACATCAAGTGCAATGATAGTCATCTAAAACAAAGAAGAAAAGAAATGGGAAGCTTGTGCTTTTTGAGCACGTGGAGCCACTTCAACAATGAAAATTGAACACAGTTATGAGTTCTTGGATGAATTTTAATTTAGTTTTGGGCTTTCGGAGAAGTAAAGGCTATGGGATACTTCTCCGCCTGATAAGCAAGATTCTGTGGTATAGCTTTCATCTTTATTGCTTTTTCTATTTTTTTCTTATTAATTATTTCAATTTTCTCCATTTTTACACGTGCGTGTTGCCTTTTTTTGAAATTAGTTATATTCTGTTATTTCACTATTTCCTGCTGAAGGAAAGTCAGTGTGTAACAGAAGCAAAATCAATTTTCTTTTACCTTAAATTTACTTACTTTAACTTTTTGAATTGCTATTGTTATTATTTAAATCTACTAAAATCAGCGGGAGTGATCTCCCCTAAACTTTCTCGTATAATCCCTAACACATGTGGAGAAAAAATAATCTAAAAGGCAGTAAAGCGTATCAAGCGCCTCTAGCACAGTTGGAGAAACCTGCGGGAGTGATCTCCCCTAAACTTTTGCGTATACTTTCTAATAAGGATGTCCTACCCAACCCCCTCCCCCCCGCCTAAAAATAGTGCAGCACCAAAAGTGTTATTGATATTTTCTACGCAGAACGCTGCAATACGAAAGGGTCATCAATGCAAGCGAGATAAAATTCGCCAAGTCAGTAAAATAGTGCCAAAAAGGAGCCAAGTTTACAAACATCGTGTGCCGATACACAATATGGCGCGTATTTTTGCGTCACAGTAAGATAAAGAAAACGGAATATGCAATTTGAACGCCTGTTTTTCAACCGATTGAAACCAAAACTATAAACGGGTATACATTTCAGGTTAGAAAACCACACACCAAATTTCATTTATTTAAGTCTTTGAGTTAATGAGTTATTGTGTGCACAAGCATGAGATTATGCAGACAGTCACCACTTCGACGGATTTGGTCCAAACTGTGATACAGATTTACATTTATGATGATAAAACTGTGTACTAAATTTTATCCATTTAACTTTTCAAATTTTTGAGTTATAGTGTTCGCATGAACGCGGACAGACAGACAGGTAGACTTCCCGTAGACGGATTTTGTCCAAAGTTTGATAGAAACCTAAAAATCATGTGCAAAGATCACATATCAAATTTCATCCCTGTAGCTCTAATAGTTTTCGAGTTATCGAGTTATCGACTTCAAAGACAGACAGAGAGACATAATTCCAAAATTGTGTCTTTCGGACTCAGGGAGGTCTAAAACGTGGAGATTCGTCAAAATCTCGAGTTCGAATTTTTTGACGATTACAATGCTTCTCTTTGTATACGAGAAAATAATAAAATGAAGCAAAAAATATAAAAACTGAATTTATGATTAAAGTAATTTCAACCAAAGTGTAGAAATCACTTCGAGTATTTTCTTAGTTGATTTCTCCACCCAGATTCACATGTTTATTTTTTTCATTTTGATATGTCTCACAGCTGTAATATTTGTTAATTTTCCTTTCATTTGTTTTGTTATAAAAGATTTGAATTAATTATTTACCTATCAGATAGATAACAGAATTAATCGAACCTAAAATTCAGAAACCAGTCCAATTATAACGCCAATTAATAAATCAAAATCGGTGAATGAATTTGTAATAAATTAATGAATCGTCAAAATAATTCTTTTATATCTATTCCGAATTTAATTCTATCTCAGATTTTGGAAATTTTGACAATTTTCAAGTTAATATTTGCAAGATAAAAATCTGGAGTAGGGAAAAAATTTGGCAAATACATTACATTTAAAGTAGAACGACAAATGAATATGTTGTCGTTCAAGTGTATAATAAAGTTATTTCAAGAAATACCAAGCTGTTTCACGAAATAACGGATGAAACTAGTTAAAGTTTATAATAAATTAATTCCTCACATTAACTGGTTATACTATGAAATCAATAAATAATCTATGAATTAACTAATAGCAAGCATTTAGAATGTTAAAACGCCACAATTATTTTCAAGGGGAATCAAGTAACTTTTCTCTTTTTAATAACACGTTTACTTAGTAAAGCCATTCTTTCATTTCCTAGGTTTTAATCACATCAGTTAAAGCATTTAACATTCAAAGAAACTTATTAAATTAAATATCATGGAATTTAAAGTTAGAAACTTAATTAACTTAACCCTTAAATGCCCAGTGTTGACTTTAAGCAACATACGCAATTTTGTCTTCTAAAATCTTGAGACTGAAGCTCTAATACCTGTAGTGGCCAATAGGATGCATATTGAAAATTTTATAAAATCAATTTACAACATATAGATGGCAGCCTGAGTTCTGCTAAAATATAAATAAATTGATGTTTTTCACTTGAGGCTGCATCTTTTTTTGCTTTGTTTGTACGCTTCAGAATACCATATTTTATTCTACGATGTTGAAGGAAATCCTTTATCCGTATTATTAGTTATTAAACTTCCTCTGTATTTGATATTATAGAACTTTATCGATGGAATTTTTTCTGAAATAAAGCCCAGTGTTTTCAGTTGGTAACAAACTGTTTTATAGCCATAAACCATACTTTAAACAAAATAGGATTTTTTAAAGTATTTTCCCATCTTTTATTCAAGAAATGAAAGCCAAAAAAATTTTTAATTAATTTTTAAAAAATCGGGCTTTTAAGGGTTAAAATAATTATCAAACTTAATTAACTCATTATATGAAACTGGCTTCCCATTTCATTTCATGCATGTTATTTTACGCTTTAACGGGATTAGGTTCTTATTCTATGAAGTAAATAGTTAAAATATAGGACATGTAAATACTACGTTTTCATGGACTTCAAGAAATAGCTAAGTATTTCAGGAAAAGCAAATTTTATAAAGTAACTCCAATAAATTCAATCCTGTGCGTACATTGATTCGCCATATCAGAATTTCATTTCTATAAAATTTTTCTTAACCTTCAATTTTTCCATCCAATATCACTATGGGTTCCAAGAATAAAAGCAAATTCTGCTGGATACGTCTTGAAGATAATCGAACGGACATACACCAAGATACGAGATGTACTTTGCATTAACCTCAGCTTTTCCCCATCCCAAGACAATTGCTATAGCCGATGTGTTACGCGCCGTTGATAAAGCCAATGTTCCATGAGATCGAATCCAAACGTTGGATTTCTCTTTCTGCTTAGTAATTCTGATTTCTTTTGTAGAAAAGTTTGCATTCAGTTTGTGGTTTGTACAGTTTAATAGACCGATTTTGTTTATCTAGTTTTCTTTTATATATGATTAAGTTGCTACCAGAAAATAGGGCGGAAAATTAGTCCTATTTCACGTTTCTAACAATTGAAGCGTCCCTTACATATGAATGCGATTAAGCTGTACCAGAAAAGAAGGCAGAAAATTAGTCCTATTCCAACTTTTTAACAATTAAAGCGTCTCTTACATTTGTATATCATTAAACTGTACCAGAAAAGATGACAGAAAATTAGTCCTGTTCCAAGTTTCTAAATATGGAATCATCCCTAAACCTTAATATTAATCATCTTGCCGTGGGCAACATAGAAATCGTACTTTAGTTATTCCATACCATTTCGCTGGCTACGCTATTATAGATTCATTTAAATGAATTATGTTATAGAGCTATGCATACATATAGCAATTCGCTTCATGGCAAAAGTGTTTGGACTTATTCGAAAGCTTTGCATATAAATAACGATTAAAATGCCTTTAAAGCGGAGGGTGGTTATGATTATTTTTATATTTTTAATTTTTTTTCAGCATTGCAGTGTGTATTATAACTAATGCAATAATGCTTGCATTAGTTATAATAAGTAATAAAAAGAATTCGAAATGCAATTAATTTACAAAAGTTATTCCGCTTGTAAAATTTGCAACTAACAGTTTTTAACAATATACATGCAAATGAACAAATAGATAAGAAAAGAAAACATTTTAATATTCGGCAGGAACTGTAACTGAAAGGAAAGGAAGGTTATACATCAATATTATTACAGTTATTTTTTTTCTTAATAGAAGTCATAATCATACATTTAAAAATAAATTCAAATAAAGACGTAGCAAAATATATTTGTTTTTATATTCATGATTTGTAGAATAAATAGATAAATCAACAGTGGCATCCTATCTCTTTATCAGAAACATAAACAGAAATGGTAGCCAAAATGGTATGTTATGGTGAGGTAAATTCTTTTATGGATAGGAAAATAATTCGAATTAATGAAGTTTGGATTATGTATTTCAAAATTCTTAGGTATTTTGGAGTAGGCGGTCAGAGTATAAAGAAGAGAAAACTTCTGCAGGTATGATTTTAATGAAATGCTTATCAAATGCATTTAATTTATGATATGTGATTGTTAAGTTTGGGGAGATATGGATGTCACAATTATTCTCTTTTCTTTCTCTTTTAAAAATATTGACCATCTCTAATTGCATGAAGATTTGTTTCACACTTTTAAAAAACTTCGATATATATAAACTGCTCCAGGCATCAAGTTGCATCAATAGAAAAGTCAAATTTTATCTTTCATAAGATTTATTTTAAATCGTAATCCGATTCCTTCTTTATTTGAAATTTTGTTCTTTATGTTATAAAACTTGCATTTCGAGTCAATTTTCAATATCTATCGTTTCAGAAATAAAGATTGTATTTCTTTATTTCTAATGCAGAAATTTTCTTTAATTTCGTTTAGTTTATTTATATTAACGTCCCGTTTTGAAGCAACACGAGGGCTATTTTGGGACGGACCTCGTAATTTTGAATCAAGGTCAGATGACAAAGGACGACACCTGAGCTGGGACCCCCTCTCCAAACTTCCACGCCACACCAGCGGGAGGACGTTTAGCCACTACGTATGATTTGGAGTGCAACAGGCCCCATATACGGCGGATCTTGAATGGTATCGAGTTTCGGGCCTGGAGCCCTCCGGTCCCAGGGCCTAGACCTTACCGCTAGGCCACCGCGGCCCCGAAATTTTCTTTAAGATTAACTATTAACTTTGATAGTAAATCCAGTCAGTCAGAAAAATAGAGTTAAGAGATTAGTATTTATTTGCTTTTGAAGATACAAACCTAATGAATATAAAGATTAAATTATGATTTAGAACTAAACGAAATTATTTATTTGCTGCATACTATTGACATCATCCTACTGCCTACAACATACCCAAGAAAATATCCTCTCATCTCTAGTATTAAGTGTTTTTGTAATAGAGAGCTTATACCTCAGATGATGTTAATTATGTTAGGCACGAAAGCTAAAAATAGTAAAAATCTGATTTTTTTTTGCAATCAACAAACAAAAGAAACGAAAAAAATATTTAAAATGTTAAAAGCAATTTACTTTATTCTTTTTTCGTCAGAAAACAATCTTATTTTAAATTATTTTATGATTCTATCGCGTAAATGAGTTGGGGTATCTCAAACACAACCAACTTAAATATCTTTAAAATTTTAATTAAACTTGAAAAATTTGATCTCAAACAATATGTAATATAATTTTATTACTTTATTATTGAGCATGAGTTGAACCTTTCATCTATTGAAAACATTTATTGCTAAGATAGGTTTGAAAATATCGCACGATATTTATTATAGTTTCATGAGCAGTATTTTTTGTTATAATACTACTCAGAAAATTGCTATCGAACCGTCATTTAAGCTACAGAGTTACAAGAATTAAATAATGTAAATAGAAACTATGCCGAAAATTTTGAAATCAGAATCAAAATATTATTTAAAATGCTAACAAACTTCCTTGTATAAATTTGACTTTTTCCTTCATTATAGTGATTTGATCATTAATGCAAAGCAGTCGATACAGTAAATGGAAATGGCAGCTAGCATACTGCATAGTAAAATGTCGAATAATTTTAGATATTTTTCGTTATTTGTTCTGAGTTTTGTGTATCAAGACATGCTTCCTAGGCTTCTGTTTGAAAATTAAAACCCTTGCGTTGAGGATTATTGCAATAATTTTAATAAAGTCTCAAACGAATTTTAAAAGATTCTAAACATAATAAAATTTCTATAATTTTTCTTGCAGAAAACTTATAACTCATTAAACTTAATCCTTCACAATTTTATCATCCAACTGTTATCACGTATTTCGTAATTTTAATCTTCTATCTGCTGTTTTTCTGTGCCAAAACACGTAACATATATTTTTGTTTGAAAATTAAATCCTGCATTTACGATTAATATAATAATTTAAATAAAATCTCTAAATTTAGTTAGAAATTTTCTTCTCTTTTTTCTCATTTTTATCATAGAAGACTTATAATCAGTTAGAACTATTCCCCCAAGATGTTATAATATATAAATTCTATATTGTATTTCAAAATCTCACTGATACAATTGCAATGAATGCATTTGAAATCCATAAATTTTTAATAAATATAAGATGATCGAAGCAGCTTATGTAGAAATGTATAATATTGTGTAATAATAGGTAATAAAATGTCAAATATATATGTAAACACTTTTTACAGATATAACTCTAATTTGACCTATTCCCTCTCGATTTTTAC
>BGPR01000054.1:1480896-1557927 GCA_013235015.1 Araneus ventricosus | reverse complement strand
CTCTAATTTGACCTATTCCCTCTCGATTTTTACCATCTAAATTCTACAGTGTAATTGGAGATCTCACTAATACAACTGCACTGAAAGCATCTGAAATTCATAAATTCCCAATAAATATACCATGAACGATGTAGTTTATATAGAAATGTAAAACTCTTAACATAATAAAATCTCAAATATTTATGTAAACATCTCTTTACAGATCTAACTAGTTTGACCTATTCCCTTTCGATTTTATCATCTGTATTTCGAGATCGCATTGCTACAACTACAATGAATGCATTTGAAATTCGTAAAGTTATCGCGCATTGTCTTAAGACTTCTCCATGGCAGGCAGTTATGAAGCGAGTTGAAATTTGATGGTCCGTAAAGGTATCAGCAGCAATCTAGGCGCTGCAGGGGAAGCAATTCACCATCGTCACCTCAACTGCTAAATTGGGAGTCGGATTGACCAAGGTATCAACGAGCCTTAGGCGAATTTCGCGGCAGGAACAGCTCGACCATCAAGAGCGTCAATGGAAATTCTCAGACGCCCATGGCATTTGGCTGCGCTTTTGGCGACCAATGTCTGATAGATTGGCCGACAGTTCAGTCGCATTCAGCCATGAAAGCGCTCGCTGAAGCATCACGAGGTTGCTATGGCAACTAGTCCAGACACAGCTAGCGAGAGATGCTGCTGACGCATCACAAAGTTTGAAGGTAGCGAAAGTTTATTAAATGCAGAAATGGGCCCAAAATTTAGGCGGATCTAACCGTATTAAGGAAGATGATTGCATTAATATAAATCCAGGGTGATTTAGAAATATCTGGATAAAATATATTTTAAAATATGACAGAAGTTTTAAGAATGGTCTTATTTTTGATATAAAAGCAATTTATCAGAATATTGTGGATTTACAACAATATGAAATACTTTGCATTTGCGCAGATATATATAGAAATACGGCTAAAACAAAAGGCTATATATTTAATAGAATAAACGATTTCTTTTGTCTCTTTGCCTTTAGATATGCAGCCGAACATCACTCATTGTATAATGCTAAATAGGTTTATCTTGAAATGCTACCTTTTGTAGTATCTACACTCCTTCTGGAATATGTAATGTAATTATAGAATGTTGAATTTAAATTAATTATTAGAAATTCTGCCTTTCAGGAGTAAGTAGATTTACTGAATAGAATTCAGTAAACTTAACGTTTTGAATTTCATTCCTGTGTGTCTCCGAAAAAAAGGAATTGTGATTTTTTTGATAAATCTTCATTTCCTAATTCATTTTGTATTGCTACTTCTATTGCGAAAAATTTCTAAAATTTTGATAGCGAATTTAGTTAAAGAAGCTGAACAAAACTTCTGTTCCCGGGTACATTTAAAATTTAATATTACTGAATACTCCTGCGCTTAGAATCCTGATGATTCCTGTTCAGGGGAGGAGGGCCTGTGTGAAAAGAAAGGCAAGCAAGGATGTACAAGAAAAAGGACTCTACAACTGAAAACAATTACATGGCCACTAATATACTGAATTATTAAAGATACTTTTATATTTATCTTGATTGTTGCATTTTCTGGACAATTTTACTTTTACTTGATTTTTTTAAAAGTCTTTACGGTCATATAGATCATGCTACTTACCGTAATATGTTTGCTAGCATGCAATTTTTCAGATAATTTTATACTTCAGCTTTTTGCATTGTTTGAAAAGTATGCACATTAGATTTGATAACGTTTGGGATAGCAATTTTTTCTAGAAGATGCCCTCAGCAGTAAATTTAAATCAAGTAACCTTGTATATTAGTATTCATCTTAGGTCTTAAAATTTTTAAGCATTTAATCATTAACCCTCTGAGGGGTTAAGTATTTTGACGTAATAGCTTTAAAATCTTAAAAAATAGCTCGGAAAATGAATAATTGGATCTTTATTCCATTTAATCAAGTCTCTGAACTCTTAAAAATGTTTTATCATTGGTAGTTTAAGAAATTATACTCATAAAGAAGAATTATCTGCTTTTGAACTAAACATACTGCTTTGAAACCTTGAACTGAAAACGAAAAAATACGTCTCAAACGCTTAGAGGGTTAATCTCTTAAAATTATCTTACTGGTTGGAAGAAGTGTAAGGCATTTAGGAGTATACTGTTAAAATACTATATGGCGCTCACTGCTTACACTTGCATTACTTGATTATTTTTATAACTTTTATTAGATTCTTCTTTGCATTTTAGAAGAAACTGAGTGAAATATTAATTTTACAATTAATTTTAAGTAACGGCATTAATTGAAATTAAATAGTCAATCAAATTCATTTCAAAGTATAAGTGATGCTTCGGCATATATGTTACCCAGACTACGCAACTAAGAACACATCACACCCTGTTTGATAGAATTTTTTTTATTAAAGTTGTGCCTTTTGATGACATCACCTCTCACAACACCTTATGAGTCACTTAGCCAAAAAGAGGAACATAACCTTAAACTATCTTCATTCAGAGACTTTAAACTCATACCTAAGATTTCTTCAGAAGACTCTTAAATCATTTTGAATACCAATTTAAAACCTTCTGAAAAATAGAACCATTGATAATGATATTTCGTCAAACAGATTTCATTGTTTAGATTAGGAGAAATTAATCTTGGAGGGTTTCAGTGCAAGTGTACTTTTTTGTAAATGATTTGAACTTTGTGATGATTCAACACTTTCCGTAATATAAATATTTATTAATCATGTAAAATTGGAATAATATAAAATATTAAGCAAGCGTGTATAATCCTTTAGTACTAAAAATATTTCTTAATTTAAATGTTTTACGACAGTTTTAAGCAATCTTTATCCACATAGATTGTAGCCAAAGTTTCCTAGACTTGGCTTCGGGTTTAGAGGATCGTGAGTTCGAGACCCGGTTCATGTGTATGGGCTTGGTGCAAGTTAATTCCACCGTAGTGGGTCAAACTTCCTCGCGATGGTAAGAAGTAGAAGCTTGGAGAGTGTGTACCACCCCTTGTGTCATCAAAATTACATGGACTTGCTCAAAATAGCCAATAGATAACTTCAGAACGAGACGTAAGTATGTTAAATAGTCGTATTTGTTAATGTTAATTTGGTAGTTTAACTTTAACTGAATAACAAAGCACAAACTATTACTTTTCTACTTTATTCTAATACCAAATGACATCTATTTTATCCCCTTCGTAAAATCCTGCGATCTATACTTGCACATCCACTCTTATCGGTAGAAACCTATTTCGACATCCTATTTGAATAACGTGGAGACACGACGATAAGCCTACTTATTTTTCCCGATCGAAATAGAACTCCTGTAAATAATCCACCCAATGGCAAATATGTCAGAGATTGGAAATTCCAAGGGGTTGGAGACTTGATCTCCTGGAATAGGAAAATGTGACTTGAGAGGTTATTCAAGGACACTGAGACCAAACCATGCACTTCATCGTATTGGGGATTTGACTTAAGTCTACTCCTCCTATAGTAGATTGGAGTTATCGTACTGAGATAGATAGTCCATGTAACCAGTGTCAAGTTCTATTGTTCCATAGATTTTTTTTTGTTCTCAGGAACTTCTAGAGGGGTCTCAGTACGTGCTTTATCGCACAAGACCGTTTATCAGGCTTTTTTTTGAGATAGCGGAATATAGCTTCCGCTTCACTATTTTATATTGATGTGGAAAAATCCTATTTTTTTAGGCTTTATATTTAGTCCTTTATCATTTTATATGCAAAGCACGTAATTCTGTCCTCGAAGCAGCAGAAGATGAGCAAATTATTTCGTACCTTTGCATATTGGATTCTTCAAGCGTAAAATATTTACAGTTGGATGGAGTAAATAATTTCGGTTTGCAACAAGAACGACGTACGTAAATGCGTGTTTGCCTTTTTCCCCACCACCTCTGATAATAAGTTTTTCTTCTTTCTTTCGCTTCACTTGGTAGAAAATTATTTGTTGAATGAAGATGAAAAATTGCTTGTGAAATATTATTGGGTAAAGAATTTCCAGGATTTGTCAAAAGTGCGTGGAATGCGAGTGAAAATATCTTGCTCGCTGAAACAGAAACAAATAAAAAACTGTCATTTATTGACTGTTTCCATAGGAATTTCAACAAGGAAGCAGTCGGATAAAAATGTCTTTTATTATAGAAGAAAGGCATTATTAAATTATACATAAACCAATTATTATTTCAATAATGATTAAAATTTATTGATTATTGAAAAGGATATAATTAATCAATTAATAAATATTTGTTGTAATTAACTAGTTATCTGTTAGAAAAACTTTCCAGATTAATAATTTATTTCAGCAGATAATTAATATCTCAATATCTCTTGATTTGCTAATCAGTATTAAACTTAATGCATTAATTGATTGATTAAATGAAATTAGATTATCTTCCTGTCTTGAAATTAGATTAGGCCCATCTGGGGCCTTTAATTTTTAACCATGTTCAGATGACGAGGACGACGCTTAAAGATTCATAAAGGAAAAATAATTTCAAATCTCTATTCTAAAATAATATTTTACTGGGTATTATGAAATATGATTTTAAAGTTTAAAAAATCAAATTATTAAGGCTTTAAATTCATCATTTATAACGAATTTTAAATTCCACTTTCACTTAATTAAAATAAAAACATAGAACTGCAAACGATTCTTTTTTGAAGAATAAAGTATGAGGAATAAATTATTTGATGTATAAAATTTTGTATTTTTAAATAACTATATAAGTTCTGTGGAAGTATTATCTTACGCATATATATACACACACGTGTTAAAATATTTTTAACATAATCTTTACGCATGTGACGTACGATTTATGAGGCACTGAATCATTGGAACTTAAGTTATGACGAATTCTTAATACTGAAACAAGGTAAATCATTAAGTTTTTCAAATTGTTTCGAAAATAAACTACACAGTTGTGAGAAAAAATTTGGATGGTCTTTTTCATCTTGCTCTAACATAGGATTTCCACTTATTCAGTAGGAAAAGTCCTTGATCTTTATATATGTACTTTTGATTCAACATTTCTCTCTAAATTACAATTATAAATTAATAAAGTAAAGCATATTTCTTACCATTTCTATTGATTTATTACAATTTAAGACATTTAATAGATTTATTTTGTAGGTTCAATTCCCTTTCTGATTACTAGCCTTAAAAATTTTGGATAAAAATATTTTAATTATGAAATAAAAATTTACTTTTCTATAAAAAAACAGTAAAAATTAATTCAAAAATAAAAAATAAATCTATTGAGGAGAAAAAAACGTTTATTTATAATGCATGGTAATAAAAAATATAATTTCAAAGTGATTAATTAATGTTAATTGCTATTTCATGAAAGATAAATCTGAACAATATTAGTTTTCTTTAAAGATAACGTTATTTGCAGGTACTGTACTTGCGGATAGAACGTCATTTGCAGGTACGTTGCACCAACGTCCGGTTCTTGCCCGATCACCCTAATTAAGTTGCATCAGACGCGGTCAGTACTTGGGAGGGTGACCGCCTGAGGAACACTGCGTGCTGTTGGTTTCCTTTTTGAGTTCTTGACTCATGGATTTTGTTAGTTATACCAGTCAAGTGGAATTAGTTTCAGAGGGTAAAATATCTGCGGATAAATTGTTATTTACAGTTTAAGAATAAATAATGAGTTGTGAATTTTTTCTTTAATCTTCATAATTTAAAAAAGATTTTTAAGTATAATTCTAGACATTATTTCTCTCTGCTGGACATACATTCAAATCGTTTCCTCATTCCTACAAACATTTAATAGTTTGTTTTAAACCATTGTTAAAAACTGAACTAGAGAGATTTTGTTTATTACCAGTATTATTATTACCTATTTTTGGATAATGGGATTAGAAAGTATTGTACTTTTGGATAAAACGTTATTCATCAAGCAGTGTACATTCTGTTCAATTTATTTTTCTTCTATAGGAGTTATTGAAGAGACCTCGAAGCAAATATTCCTACATTTTTCAATTTAAATCGCATGCAAGTATTGAGTAGCGGAAAGGGAGTAAGAATATAGCTATTTAAAGTATTCTTGAAAATTAACAAGGTTTAAAAAAAAGCAAAGGCAAATAAAATATTGAATTTATAGACATCGGTTTTAAACATAATTAGTGAAAATTCAAATTCTTAAACAGATTGTTTAAGTAGTTGCGAGTACAAAAAACTGCTCTCAACTTTTTGCCCAGATTCAAACACATGACCCTTCGGTTTGCATTCAAACGCTTTACAACCATGCCACTCGGCCGCGTCGGGAAGGGGTACGGGGTCATTTAGTTTCTTTCTTTAGCCTCTCACCGTCTGTTAAAATTTTTAACGACGTCTAATTCTGCATTTTCTTCAATGCAGATTTGCATCTTGTAAATGGGATTATAGAAGATTAAAACTATTGACTTCGGGGTTTCCGTCAACTGCAAAGGGAAGTTTAAGATTTCGTAAGACATCTTTCGGGTCTTTGGAGCTCATCACGATCGGAAATTTGGTTTTTAATGATAATTTGCTATGAGGTTTAGTTTCATGACTGAAACAAATCAGTAAATATATTTTCTCTACCAAATTCAATCAAATGAATTAGAAATCAGCTATCAAAACCAAATTAAATGTGGAGAAAAAACGTCGCATGTCTCCGATGAGATACTGAAAATTCTCACAAAGTAGCATTAATATTTTTTAATAATCTCCTAAACACAAAAAAACGTTTCAAGTACAAAAAGAACATTTTAAAATTTCTAAAGAAGCATATTGAATTTGAAAAAACCTGCAAGTAATCCGTAGGTACAGTATACCTGTAAATAACGTTTTATGCGTAGGTACAGTGTACCTGCAAATAACGTTTTATTCGCAGGCACAGTACCTGCAAATAATCACTTTCTTTCTTTAAATTCTTCTCAAAGAATTCTTCTTGCCTTCTTTTTTTAAGGTAAATTCGATTGATTCATCTTGAAACATTAATTGATAAATTATTCTATTTTCGTGTTCCCAGTGAAATTATATTTACTTAATTTATCATAATTTAATTGATTGATTTTTTCCCAGTTTTACCATACGAATCTTGAATAAATCTGGTTCGCAAAATGTTTGAGTGGAGTGTCGCAATGATTCTTTAATTTGACAATGAATTGTCAGGTGTGTTTTGAAGAGGAAACGCTTTTCTTTCCTTCCGAGCTGAATTCAGATATAAAGTGTTGGCGATTAAATAATTAATACTGAAATTCAAATATCTTAATTTGATACAAAACACAAATAATATACAATAAAAATAGAAATAATATATAAGTCTTTAGTAAGTCTTCGTTAGTATGTCAACATTTTTAAAAACACGCTTTTAACCTTTTTGACCCGACTTTTGCATAATTAAAATTTAACTATGAAAAGCAGTTTAATTTAATGTTGACTTACTAAAACATATACTATGAGTATAAACTTTTTCTCTTTTCCCGTTTCCTGGAAATCTCTTGTGACAATATGTCCCAATCGTATATTCGACTTGACCTATTCCAGTAAACCATCTGTAAGACTTTCTTTCCTGCCATAAGATTATCATGTCAGGAAAACAACTTTGCAGTTTCGTAACAAAATCTTGTTACGACGACAAGAAACACATAAGTCCGCCATTTGCAATTTCAGAGTGCTTCCAAGTTTCTTTAATCATAATTTTATTCCTAATTCTTTAAGAACACTGAAAACATAAAAATCCATGTAAAAATGGATTTATTTACCAATAGGGAAATAAGACTATTCTCCGGGAAATATATGCCCATTAGGGCCGAAAGGGTTAAAGTAAAAGCAGAAATAATAAAGACTAAAGAGCAGAAATATTTTTAGTCAAAAGTATGGATGTCAAAGCAAAATCGCATAAGCGTGAGGAGAGCTCATAGCAATATTCTAAAGAAAGTGGAATTGTAATCACATTTGGTAATACACAGTCAAATCCTGGTATAACGAACCAGGGATATAACGATCCCTCGGTTATAACGAAAATTTCAAACGACCCCAATCGAACTCCTATGCCACTAATGTATTTTCAAATGCTTGTAAAGGTCTTTAAGAGAAAGGAGTTCAGATCTAGTGAACCAAAATTTCCACTTTTCAAGACTAATTCCAGCTTTTTAAGAAAAATACAAACTTATTTTCATACTTTAGAGAAATAAATGCAAGTATAATTAATCTGACTGTTTGATTTTTCTAAGAACAAGTATTTATTTTAATTTATTATCTCCCATTATTAGTTGCAATTTAGTGTAATTAATTTACTCAACACAGAAACGCATTTAAGGATTATAGGAAATCTTGTGAACCCAATGTTTGAAAAATCTGATATAATGAAGCCTCGGTTATAGGTCGATTATCGAACTTCTTGATAGATCCGTTGAGGAATTTGTAATGAAATGTTTATGAATTTTCTTTTTTATGATATTCATTATGCCTTAATTTCCTTACAATATTGCTTTCAGCACCTCCGTTGTTGCTATTTAGTTTCGACATCCATATTTTTTATAAAATCAAAATAGTTTCTACTTTTTAGCACACTGATAAAAGTTTGTTTCTAAACACTTTTCATTTTTATTATTTTGTGTTTCTTAGTTTTAAGATTATCTCATAATTCATTATAAAAATATTTATGGAATCGAAAAATTATTTTTTCTCAGATTCATTATCAGATGGCGCCACTGGTTTAGAATAAAATTTTAGTTAAAATTAATATATTAACTAATGATTAAGTTCTGAAATTATTGAAATATTGCATTGTCATCGGGGACACGCAATTTTACATAATGTCAAAACTTAAGAACATCAAGAAGCGAGTGAAAAATCGATTACAGAATTCTATCTTTAAAAACAGGAAACCAATCATGTTAAATACGAGCGTGTAATAATTTTTTTCCCTTCCATATTTAGTTCTTCATCATAAATTTTATTCCAACAATATATCTTAGACACTACAATCTTCTTACCATTACAGACGAAATTAAAACCTACCCAATCAACAAAAATGAAACTCGTGATCTTTTAGGGTACGAAACTTAATTCTGCAACCCACAATACCACAGCTTTCCCACAACATCACTTTGACAAACCACCCCACTTCAGGAGTGGCAATCACCTCGCACATTCCAGAAATAAATGATAAGCACATCACGGCACTGAAGTAATATCTAATGAAGCGTTTTTTCCCCTCCATATTTAGTTTCTTCATCGTAATTTTGCCTTCCTGGCATTCGGATTGTGACATGGGTGGGTAGGAGGGCCCGCGAAATGAAGTCTGATAGGAATTTAACGCTGCCATACCCCTGGGGATAGCAGACGAATCCTCTGTGATGCTGCGTTGTTTCCGGTGGAGGTCGGCTGCAATTTCCGCATTCCGATAACAACCACAAAAGCTGTTGATTCAGCTTCAACCTCAGCCCCTAGAAATCACTTTGATTTATGCTGCTTAGGCCTTTTCCTCTTGGGCACGTGAAATTCCTCATGGCCCTTGTTTCCAAAGGCCCTCAAATGTAATTGATTCAGAGCTGTGTTCCTTGAATCGGGCTAAAAGGCAGTCGGCATTTGAGAGATAAATTCAATTTCACTGAAACAGTCGATGCAAATCTGATTGGTTCCACTGATTGTGGGGGCTGTAATTCCTGACCGCTCAACTTTAATCATTCGTTAAAGTGATATTTTTCTTCTGACTTAAAGAATAAATTCAAAATATAAGCTGGTAATTAAAATAGCGTGTAATATGTGATTTCTGTTCCTAAAATAATAGAAATTCATTCTCAATGCTACTTTACATGAGTGTCCCATATGTGAGCCTATCACTCCTCTTAACACCTTATTCACCTGAACTTCTAAATTCTTTCGGATGGCAATGAATTTTTTGTTATACCAATTTAGTTTTATTAAAGTCCCGTTTTGAGGCAACACGAGGGCTATTTTTTGGGACGGATCTTGCAATTTTGAACCGCGGTCAGATGCCTGAGCTGGAACCCCCTCCCCAAACTTCAGCACCACTCCGGCGGGAGGACGTTTCGTTCTCTACGCATGATTTTTGTGCAACAGGTCCAATAAAACGACGGATTTTCAGTGGAATCGGTTTTAAACCTGGTGCCCTTCGGCTCCGAAAACGACTCCTTACCACTAGGCCACCGCGGCCTCTGATTTGTTATACCAGAAAAAATGCATAAATGAAATAAAAAGTAAGTAACACGCACACAGTATAAATATAAATTGTCGTAAATGGGCAATAATACACACTACGTTGATGTTGAAAAGATGCAAAAACAGTAAATTAAGAAAATATGCATAAACATCGCCAAAAGGTAAATCGAACATTTATGTTATATTCGCAACTGAATGCTCTATTGTGTTGATTTTGCTACATCACGGTCATCGCATATATATTTCTTAACCCTTAAAAATCCAATTTTTTAAAAATTGATTTTAAAATTCTTTTTGCCTTTTATTTCTTGAATAAAACAAGGAAAATACTTTAAAAAATCCCGTTTTGTTTTAAGTATGGTTTATGGTTCAACTGACAGGACTTCATTTTAGAAAACAATTTCCTTGATAAAATTCTATAATGTCGAACACAAACGAATTTAATAAATAATAATACGGATAAAGAATTTCTTTCAACATTGTAGAATAAAATATGGTATTCTCAAGGGTGAAAACACAGCTAAAAAGATGCAGCCTCAAGTGAAAAACATCAATTTATTTTTAATATTTTATCAACACTCAGGCTACCATCTATAGGCTGTAAATTGATTTAATAAAAATTTAAGTATGCATTCTCTTTGGTAACAACAAACATTAGAGCTTCAGACTTATTCTCAAGATTTAAGACAAAATTGTGTATATTGCTTAAAGGCAACGCTGGGCCTTTAAGGATTAAACAGTGGCTAAAATTTTTATCTCCCATGTTAAGAAAAAGAAACATATGACGAACTTTTATTCTCTTTTTAAACCAAAACGAAGAAAACTTAATCATTCCTTTCTTGGAACGAAGGTCTAAACTATTTAATTCTTTACTTAAGAAAACAATACGGCAAAAAATATAATTAATTAAATCTAATCCGTTATTTCAGATGTGTACACTGGTGTCAAAAATAATGCACAATTTTAAAGATGCCACAAAATTGGAGTTAATATGGATTCTATGGTTCGCAATCAGTTGCTGAGAATCGTGGGGAATACTATAGTTGGAACTCACATTTTACAGTGAAGATTCGGTCACGAGGACATTTAAGGGGGCGACTAGAAAGAGATGAAGGCGAAAATGGAGTTTGGAGCAATCTTCGAATAGTAATCGCCGAACTGTATTTTAAATTATGTATTTAACTTATTAGTTTACATGAGTATTCAGGATATTCAACTTTCGTAAAATTCAATATTACTATTCGAAGATTTAAGTTTAAAAAATATCAGTTTGTGCCAGAACCCTCATCATTTATCTTCTCTTAGAGTGTTCCGAAATTCACCAAGTTACTATGTCTATATCTTTCTTAATACTAATGATATTGAATAGAAATTTTTATATAAGTTGCCCTATATATCTGGCTCTGAAGTTATGAAAAAAATTACGCTATATTTCGCTCATGCGCAGTAAAAAATTATTTACTACCGATGCTCATATTTCCTGTAATATTCATGTTTTTTAATTAAAATTTTAATACAATGCTTTTTTTACATATTGTCAAGTATTCTGTAAATTTTGTACAATTTGGTGGAAAAATCTAAATGTCATAAGCAAAAAAAATTGCTGAATAATGTGGGATTTTTTTTAAAGAAAACCTTTATATCTTTCCTAATATTTGCGCTGTGTTTACGAAAATGTATATAAAGATTATATACAAAAAACATAATCATTGATGAAAGTTACATCTCGTTATCAGCCTTCTATGAAACAGGATGGGTCAAACTCCATTTTCGCCTTCTTCCCTTAAATGTCCTCGTGACCGAATCTTCACTGTAAAATGTGAGTTCCGACGATAGTATGTCCCACTATTCTCAGCAACTGATTGCAAACCATAGCATCTATATTAACTCCAATTTTGTAGCATCTTCAAAATTGTGCATTATTTTTGGACACCAGTGTACTTGCCGCAACATAGAATCTATACGAGATGTGGCTAGGAAATAATTGATAACTGTTTATATTACAACGGGAGATGAAGGACAAACGACACAAAGTTGTGTTACAAGTCTCCTCCCCCCCTCCTCTACCATCTGCTGAAGTTTGAATCCGGCATATTGCTCCATTCCACTGTTACCTTTGTTAGAAGTGATTCTTTTATAAACACCGCGTAAGAAAAAAATTGCTAAGTCTTTAGGAGGAACAGCGTGTCAGCGTGCCACTTATATCTGAATGATTCAAGAGCATGTATCTCAAGTACATATCAAAAGTAAGAATCAAAAGCGTGTTTATTAGAGGTCTGGCAACTATATAAATTAATTCCGGCCAGTATGTGTTTTGAAGAGGGCTTAATGCTATCAAATATGTCATAAAATAATAATAGAGAAGCCTTATTCTGTGTGCCTGATCAATTAATCAAATAAAGAAGTAATTAGAAGAAAGCTAGCAATTTGTACCTAAAATATTTTAAGTTAGTGAAGCCTAGTTCAAATAATGAAGAAGCCTGATTTCGGCAACCATGCCAAACCAATCAATCAAATAATATATTAATTAGAAGACATTTAACGATAGATGCCTATAACCTTCTTAGCTTAGCCAAGCTTTGTTCAAATAATAAAGAATAATAAATACATGTGAATGTTAAATAAAAGTTAATACTTTAACTTAGGGCAGGGATGGCGAACCAATGGCACGCGTGCCATTGATGGCACGCGACACAATATTTTGGGCACGCCAGCGATCACAAAGTTCACTATGAAGCATTGACGGTACTATTTGACGGCACGTCTATGACCTCATTAAACATTTTTTTAGAAAAAATGGCACGTTGATACATAAAGGTTCGCCACCCCTGACTTAGGGGAAACTTACCTTAAAAGCAAGACTACCAAATTCTGTAAATGTTAGTTTACCTTCCATTTAGTGCGTCGGCAAGAAAGTCTACATGCAGGGAAGAAAGGAGGACTATTCTCCATCTTGATTCGTCATTCTTCTCTGCCGTGCGTTAGAATTTATGGCTGCGCATCACTGAATGCAAAAATAAATAAATAAAATAAAAAAATAAAACACGTGCGTATTTCCAACAGTGTATCTGAAACAAAAGTTTATTAAACCAGATATTGCTCTACTCGTGCATTCTCAGGTAAATCAGGGGAAATTAAGTTTTATATAAGGTGTGCCCAAATGAAAAGGAGATTACAGTTATATGTAAAGAAATTTTAATAATAATATTCTATTTAGAGTTCATGTGGAGCGGTACAACTATAAATAATGGCCATTGACATTGATACTCTGATCCCAGCGAGTAGGAAGGGAGTGGTCGCTTCAGTGTAGAAACTCCTGGGTTGTTGACGGATTCATTTTTCCACGGTCAGGCAAACACCCATTCTCGCCGTCTTCTGATTCTCTGACAGATGCTTGGGCACCCACTGTGCACAAACTTTGCCATAACCAAGCTTTTTGTGGATTATGTGATGCACAGTTCCTTTGCTTATCGACACTTCAACAGCAATTTCACGTGTGGTGATCCGACGATTCTGCCGTATGAGTTCATCCACAGCAGAAATCGTGGCACTGTTGGTCACAATATGCGCCTGACCAGGGCTTGGTAAGTCCTTGATGTTTACACGTCCTGACTCATAACGCTGACACTACCGGAATATGGTGCACCGTGCGAGACACTGCTCTGCGTACACCTCTTTCATCCTGCGATAAATTTGTGAAGCATGCTCCCCTTCTGCGAGAAGAAATTGGATAACTGCTCTTTATGCTGATCTGGAGGAATCCATCATGCAACGAACTGCGGAAACAACTCTCCAGAATTGAGGATATTTATGCGGAGCCGTTAACTACGCAGGTGCAACTAGAAATACCACCACGCCATCTATCGGCTAGCACATTTACTCACTGGGATTTGACACAATGTCGATACAGCTAAGGTTTCCTTTTCATTTTGGCACACCTTATACTTGTATTTGTTAACCAGTAGCTAAAATGATCAAATTGTAAAAATAAGATGCGATTAAAAAAGAGCCTATAAAATAACTCTTTATTTTCAAAAATAGGTGGTGAAAATTAATAACTTAATTATAACAGAATATATTGCATTCAATAATCTTCAAATGCATACAGTAATCGTTATTAAAACTGAAAAGATGGGGGCTTTTCTTTTTGATGTAATATGAGCTGCAGTTTCAGACTATGATAAATTGTTCACGTTTAAGTCACGTTACAGAGACTCGTAACAAAATAGCGAATTCAGCAACCGGAACTCCCTTAGTTTGATCTTTTCTATCTCTATCTTGATACTTAGAAAATAACTCGTTAGGTAATTCGTGTTGTCATTCGTGAAAAGCATTGAAGCTGGGTTTTTTACAGGAATTAATAATCTCTGAAAAGAAAAATAGATATTTAAGTAAAATTTCCCCGATATCTAAATAATTTTTCGTATAAAATTGAATTATCTTCCTCTGCAATTGTGTTCCTCTCTATTGTGCCGTCATAGCTTATGAAATTATTCCTTTTTGAGGATTTCTACTTATTTCTGAAATCTGCGCAATTTGATACACCAATTTTACACACTCGACAAAACTTATAGAATTTTTAATTGCTAAAATTTTAATTTGAATAAAATAATTTCAGCTTTCTGTCATTTCACAATACTTTTAATGAAATTACGATGGTTGCCCCAAAATAATTGTCAGAAACGAAATGCAAGCCACTACATGGAGAAGGACAAGAAATAATGAGAGCAATGGTGAAAAATGTCTACAAATACAGGGTCCTTCAAAATAATTGCGATGGTTACAAATGGCTGTAAATTTCTTGTAAACAACGATAGAAAGAAAACATTTGAACACAATACAGAAGAAAGGTTAAAGTTTTGTTGGCATACTTAATAATTTCCCTTGTTCACTTCCCTTGATCACACAATTAGCATCTATATGGCAGTCCATTTCACATCAGACACTGTGAAGCATGTTCGCAGCCAATGATAAGCGTTCGATAGCCGCATGCATGTGGCTATCTAAGTCTTCTGAAAATACTTCCTGTGTCTTCATTTCAATGGGATGGGTCATAGACTAACGGCTCCTTTGCGTGCAACGGGGAAGGAATTGAAGGTACGCATAGAGGAGGATTCACACGGTACTGAGATAGACAACCCCATGAATGTTGCCCGTATGACTATATAAAGTCACATAGGGCAGTTGTTACATCCGCAAGTAAACCATTAAGCTTCCCTCTGCATTGTGAGGCCACGGTGGTTTACTGGTAAGAGGGTTCCATGTTCGAAACCTGATTCCACTGAAGATTCGCCATGTATTGGGCCTGTTGAACGTTAAATCATGTGAAACGTCCTCCCGCGGGTGTGGTGCGGAAGTTTTGAGAGGGGTGCAAGCTCAGGTGACGTCCTCGTCATCTAACCACGGTTCAGAGTTACGAGTCCGTCCCAAAATAACCCTCGTGTTGCTTCAAAAAGGGACGTTAATCTAACTAAACTAAACTCCCTATGCATTGTACTTGAATATCATATTTCTATAGTTGTTTGCAAGTAAGTTATACCCATTTGTAATCGGTTAATTGTTTTGAATAACTCGGCATACTTCCAAAATAAGTATGTGTGGTTAAACTTATGCAATTTTTACTAACTTCTCTTCTTTATCTCTTCCTTTACGTAAACTACCTTACAGCTTGCTCTACATCTAAATAATGAGTTGAATTATTAGCCTAAGTCGTTTTCGGGTCACCAGATATCGCTTTTGGGAAATACGCAAGCCACTAACAGCTGTTTTATGACAGCCATCTTATTTACTAAACGACATCTAATGAATATTCAATGTTTAATCGGTGATAAATTTAATTTGTTTGTAATTTTTTTATCCACAAAGAATACTTTTAAAAATAGTTTTACTTCTTAAATTCTGATTTTTATTACGAGGAAATACTGTGTTTCTCGATTATAAGCACGCCATTGCTATATTTCTGTCAAGCTTAAGTACCAAAGCTGTAAAGCTATGTTTTTCACGTTCTAGTTATGCGTACGAATTGCCTTATTACATAAGGGTGTTTTTTTCTAAATGAAATTTAACTGTAAAACGAAGGTTGTGCTTGAAATATTTATAACCACCAAGAAACCTGAGAGAAACGGGTTTAAAAATCATGTTTACTCGTGCCGAAATAAACGATCGATTGAACACTAGCAAAGAGACACTCCCTTTTTCCTCGAAAATAAAATTTTCTTTCCAGAGTGAGTTGTTTATTATATCCAAGCAGAGGAAGGAACTTTTCGGAAATACTAAGACGTAAATCCAAGAGAACGCCGGAAGCGGAAAAAATAGATATTTTCCCAAAGAAAAAAGAGGGCCAAGATCAAAATGTGCGGGAAGCCTATGCAACAAATATAGGAACGAATCAACTGAAAAATAAAAGTCTTCCCTATCAAAATATATTTCTATTTCACGTTCCACATCTTTCCACATCTCTGAACTGACATGTTTTTCCAGAACTGGTTCCGACACGACATTTTATTATGGCACAAATTATCTCCACGCTAAAGATGGAGTCCCTTTCTGCATAGTTAACTTTTTTCTCTGTATTTGTAGATAAATAACCCTACTTCAAAGACTATGATCTTGAAAGAAGTAGCAAGGTCTAAAAGGGACAGCAAGGAGACGCCAATGCATTTATGTATTAAGAAGATACGATCGATCAGAACGGAATTTTTAAGATGCGAGCCAGCTTGCTTACATGCATTCTTCCTAATTGAAAAGTAGATACCATTCTTGTTTCTTCTTTTCCCCCTCCACGCAAGTATCCTATCGATATTCGTTAACGTATTAAATGCTAGAGAATGATAGAAAAGCCGCAAAACATTTTTCTCCTTCCTTAGTAGACGAATCTCTGCGGGAGATTTATTCTTTTGTTGGAATAACTCGAATATTATAATGCCAGTGAACGATTAGGAATTGTATATTTTAACTCTAAGCAGATAGGTTTATGGATGAAAATATCAGAAACTGGGTGGATTTGGATTTCAGTGATCTCAACAGTGGAAATATATTTAAGTTTCAACGTGGAAATTTCAGCATGTTTTACGGAATCATATTCTCGAGAATTTTGCTTTAACCCTTCGCCAACAACGACATGTATGAATCGCATATCGAATTACAGAATTTTTTCAGATTTAAATCTTTAGTTAAATAAAAGTATCAATTAATTTAAAAGACAAAAATAAATTCGGAAATCTTAAGTTTTTAATGTGTCCATTATCCTCTAATGTGGACTGAAGTAACAGCAGATATTCCCAATAGAATGTATCATGTAATTAGAAGGTTAAATGAATAAATACCTCAAAGGGTTAGAGTCACAATTAACATTCTCACCTTCATTTTGAATTATAGGATTATTTTCTCTAAGGTTTATTGCTTCAAAGGTTGAAAATATTTTTTTAAAATTAATAGTGTCAATTATTTTAACGTTTGGGAATATTATTAAATTTGACTACATAGATAAGCTAATAATGTCTGCAAAATCAACAATAACTTAAAACCTCAGAGCTCCTATTGAAAATTCTGTTTCACTTATTGTGAAAATCTTGTTTTCCAAAAAGGATGAAATTTTAAAAGACATTCACAATCTAGATCATATTTTGAGATGCAATGGAATTTCGGTTTTCATAATTTTTCAGATGTGAAGCTATTTGCTCGCATGTATTGATCGTAATTACAAATTAGGCACGATTCTTGTTTTTCCTCTCCCTAATCCCTGCAACACTCCTTCCGATTTTCGTTAACGATTTAAATGTTCTTGAATAATTGAAAAGTCACAAAACCTTTCCCCTTCCTTAATTGTGAATTTTTGAGGGATGTTTATTCTTTTTATGGAATAAGGGGAATGGTGATTGCTTATGAATGATTGTGGTTGAATGTTTAGCCCTAAACGTGCAGATTTATGCATAAAAAATGCCAAAACTCTGACTGTTTCAGAAATCATAAACATCAAGATTCAGAAGACATTCTTTGTAAGTCAATAAATATTAAAAATGAGATAAAAGGATTTTTTTTTTAAAATTAGAGATAAAAATACCATTTTTCTAGCGCCATCTGCTGTTGAAATATATACATAGCGACTTGGATACTTTGGCAACTGAAAATTTTAATAATGAAGATGCGCTTGCAATAAATATGTAAGCCATTTTTAGAAAAATGCTGACTTACACTGAATGGCCTTTGATCTCTCCGAATGTTAAAAATAGAAAGATCACAAACCTTCTTCCCTTATTTAGTGGAAACTTTTAAGGGGAGATCTATTCATTTGCTTGGATAATTTGAATGTAATAATGCGTGCTAAAGGTTAAGGATTGTATAGTTCAATTTTAAGAAAGAAAAAGAAGCTGAAACATAACGATTTTTATTCTAGTTCCTAGATACAGGGAGGTCATAAATTATTGGATCCATTTCAAAAATTAATAAAAAAAATAATAATGAAACAATTATGTTTTTTTTAAATGAGAGCCCATTTTAAGAAGTTTTTTTTAGATATGTAACGCGGCGTTACGGCGGTCTAGGTGGTCGTAAGTTATTGGACATCTTCCATTTTTGAAAGTCATTATCACCGAAACTATTATAGTGAGGTAGATTAGCTCGAAAATATAAGGTTTCTGGCCACCAGCATGAAACTTGGTATGTCTTGTCTGAATGTATTTAGGTTCAAAATTCGGCCCAGACCCCATGAATTAGACTCCTAATTTCAAAATGGCTCCGAATGCAAGCAAAAATGAAAATCGCTGTTTTTATTTATTTATTATTGTTTGCTATTGTAATTATTATACTTAAGGGCTATAATTAGTAAAATATGACAAATAAATTAATAACAGAACCTTAATTTACATACAGGACCTTAAATTACATGCAAAATGGTGTATAGTGGGTCAGAAAAGAAGCAAAATAAAAAACTGCAATTAATATATTTTCTGAATGGTTATGTACATATTTTGTATTTTTTTATAATTCTGTGAAATTGGTAATCCATTTTTGTTTGTTGCAAGTAAATAACAGTTGCAAGGTGTCGAAAAAATGTAAATTTCAGTTTGTCGATCTGAAGGACGTATCCAGAGGCTTTGCCTCCGAAAGTCTCGTGGGAGCTTTGTTCATTAGTTTACCCTTAATTTGATCAACCATTAAAATGGATATAAATCAATATCTGAAGCATTGGAAAGTTTTAGTTACCATGGACTTCTTCCATAAACATTGCGGCTGGAACAGTTGGATGAAGGCGAAGGAATGGAGCAAACTGTATAACATAATAAAGCAGTGTATCATAAAGTTTGCCGTATTAAATATGACAATTATAAACTGCAGAGGCAACTGAGTAAAATAGACAACCGTGATATAAATAAATCCTCTACGTCAGAAACACCTACGAAATCATCATTTAAAACCAGTGACTCTGCAAATTTTTGTTTATTTTGTGATCTCGATGTAATAAATGAACGTGCCGTTCAAGCATCAATATTAGGAATTGGGCAAACAATTTTAGTGGTTCATTTAGGCGAGGAAAAATTATAAGCAAAAGTAACGCCCACAGATTTGGTTGCAGTGGAGTCAATTACCATAAACGATGTTATGTTTCTTTCAGAACACGAGGGAAAAATGAAAGGCAATCTTCGGAAAAAAGCATGACTCATGAGGAAGGCCTTTTATATCTTACAGTTCTCACTGAGCTTGTTGAGTATATTCAAGATTTGTATATATTTAATGACACATCTCCTGTTCTAAAGCTTACAGAATACTATTGAATGATGAGCTGCTCTCATTTGTTCCTGGGTGACAAGCTAACAAATCCGGTAATGAGGTTTTTTTAGAAAACAATTTAGGCAGCGCTGTAAAAGATGTTTTATGCCCACCAGGTGACGATTGCTGTACTTAATATTTTATAAAAAGAAGCATATGATCGAGAGTGCGTTGGATTTTTAATTGTAAGTAAAGAAAAAAAAGAAACGAAATTCCCCAGTTTACGTATGGAATGCTGTATTAGAAATGGAAACTTATCGTCTTTCATCGGTTGCAAGTATAAGACAGAGAAACTTTACTGCGTACCTTGATGTCTTGGAGAAAATCCTTCAATGGATTTTCTCTTTAGACCGTGTGCATTATGCCAGATGGGTACCAGTTTTTTGAAAAAGCATGCATGAGTTAAAAGAACGACATACTTCCATCGATCATGAATTCCTCAAAGGACATTTTGTCACGAAAAAGAGCAGGAGACTATTTTCTGCAATCTTGGCCAAACTGAAGAGATAAGATCCTTTGACGACCGATATAATAAACTGGCACTCATAGCAACTTTTCGTAAACATGAAAATTCATTTGAGGTAGAATATATGGTTACTAAGGTGATGGTCGGGAAGCATATTTACAAACCCTACCCTGATAGAACTGAGGCAGGAAATCGGATAATATGATTGGCTCGCTTCGTCGAGAGCCGATGACGTCGATCTTTGCTCTCGTGCGTGTACCTTTTCGTTAGTATAATTTCTTACAGTGTGGGATGTTTTATTTTTTGTGATATTTTAAAAAATAATATCATTTTTAAAAATATTACAACCCACGGAAGAATGTTTTTTGTGCTCAACTGTGGGAAAACGGAGAAGAAAAGTAAGACGACTCTTGTTTTATGATTGCCGTACGCTTCGTGCGAGAGCTGAAAACGACGTCACTGCTCCTCGTAGCCAATGATATTGACTGATTTCCTGCCTCAGTTCTATCAGGGTAGGGTTTGTAAATATGCGGTCGGGAAGCAATCAATAAAGGCAAAGAAAATGGGTCAGGACCAGTATGACTCTGACGTGAAACATAGATGAATAAGTGTAGTATTTCTATCCACATTACTTTAAAAGTAATAACATCACACCCTTCAAGATTAAATTATTGAGAGTGGTTTCTAAGGGAAAAAATATTGTAAATTTGAAACAGGATGCAAATTTATTTTGTAAGTTATATGCTGCATGTTAAACACGACAAGGAGACGCGGATAGCTTTTTTCTCATGAGGAATTTAAATATCCACCGTCCATTTCGCAATTTGGATATCTTAGAAAGCCTTCTCAAAAATTTGTTATTATAAAAAAAGCAGTGTCACTGGTACAAACAACTGTCAGGTCAGTGAAAAACATCAGAAACCAAGCGTTACCGCAATTCCCATCGACTGTGCACTGATATACATATTACCAACATATATTGCAAAACCATTCGGACAAATATGCACAAAATATTTTATTACACATTTGCTACATTGTCTTGAAGATAGTACGCGTGTCGATATTGTGTTTGACAGGTATATTGATGGTAGTTTAAAATCAGACACAAGTAAGTATCGTGGTATTGCGCAGACAATTATTCTTAAAGCAAGCACAACGATTCCGAAAATATTTTTAACGGTAGATACAAATAAGTCTCAATTGTTCCGCTACCTTGCTGAGACTATACAGGAAATGAAGGTTACCTCTCATAAATTAGTGATTTACACTGATGAAGATATTTTAAAACACACGCATCTCAGCTTCAATTGAAAATAAAAGGCATTTCACCATAGTCACATGACGAAGCTGAAGCTAGGTTACTATTGCACGTTAAACACGCAGTTGTAAGTGGCCATCGAAAAGTAATGATTGTGACAGTTGACTCAGATATGTACATGATTGTTCTATATGCTTTCAGGCAACTCAGTGCGATGGGACTGGAGGAATTGTGGTTACAAATTGGAACAGGCAAGAATAAGCTGTTTATAGCTATTCATAGCTTAGATAATTCGCTGTCAAAAGAAAAATGTGATGCTTTACCCTTTTTTCCCTCATTAACAGGGTGTGATACAACATCAGTATTTCAGAATAGAAAAGCTGACAGCGTGGTTAACATGGAATATCTATGATGAGGTAACACCAGTTTTTATTCGGTTGTCAAGTAGTTTGGGTGATATGTCGGATAATGAATATAACATACTTATGTACAATATACATATGTGCAGAACAACTAATACAGTTGAGGACATTAATAAATGCAGAAGGATTCTGTTTATAAGACACAAACGTGCAATTGAAAATGTTCCACCTACATCTGCGGCATCGAGATAACATATATAACGTGGTTCTTTACAGGCTGACATCTGGCGCCAATGTCTAATGAGTAATGCAATATTCACGAACCCAGAAGATTGTGCGTGGAAAAAAGTAGAAAGTTCATTTATACATCCTTATCGACAAATCTTCCAGAAGCATCCGACAAATGTCAGGAGCTCATTTCCTGCAAATGAAAAAAAAATTTTTCCATCTTGTAAATGCCACAAGCACAATCTTCCGTGTTCCTCCCTGTAGGACCTCGGTGTCCTAGTGGTAATGTCTCGACCTCGTGGTCGGAGCGTTTCCGGTTCGAAACCAGATTCCGCCGAAGAGCCGCCGTGTAAGAGGGTCTTGTGCACCTTAAATCCGTCGTGACCAAATGCCCTCCCGTTGGTATGTTGCAGAAGTTTGGAGAAGGGGTGCCAGCTCAGGTGTCATCCTCGCCGTCTGACCGCGGTTCAAGATTACGAGGTCCGTCCCAAATTAGCCCTCGTGTTGCTGCAGAACGGGACGTAAATATAACTAAACTACACTAACCCGTGTACATCCCTTTGTACGTGTGATGCAGCGTGTGCTGACAGTACATAACTATATATGTCAAATAAAATATGTTTGAATTTCTTTTTTTTGTGTCAAATTCGATTATCCATAGCTTTTATGCAAAACTATTAGCAACAAAAATATCTAGTATCAGCGACTTTCATTTTTCTTGCACGTGCAGCCATTTTTGGCCGCCATTTTGAAATAAGGAGTACAATGGATGGGGTCTGGGCAAAAAAATTGTACTAAAATCATGCTTCTAAACTGTGCGACGTTTCATCTTGGTAGCCGGAAACCTAATATTCTCCCTAAAAATATGACTATCCTACCCAACTATTAGAGGTAGAAGACGAATAAAAGCGTGTATTTGTAGGAAAGTTTATGCTCTTTAATTTGTTAACTCAATTGTAATTCGAAAACTGAATAGTTTTACAGATAATAAAGTAAAACTAAAAAAGGAAACCAGAAAACGCGCATCGGCTTCTGCTGATCGGTAGCCATTGCGTATGGAAATCTCTCGCTGCAGCAAATTTCGAACAACATTAGTAACATTACACAGGTCTGCGATGGAAAAATTGTCGGTAAAGCAAGTGGTGTTTTTATAGTTTTTTGGATGCTGATTACCGGGAAAATAATGAAAAAATTCCATCACGTACAGTATCATCACAAATCGCAATCTAATTTTTACGAATTTAGTATATTTCGGACTAAAAAAGTATTATTTATATGAATTCGATAAACATATTTATGGACTTAAAATAGTAAATTGGTGGATTAAACTAACAAACAAGAAAGAGGAAATTATTTCAATCCAGAATATTCCTCTGAATCGGTAAATTGCGTATTAAACACAGTATTAAAGACAGAGGAAATTAGTTAAAACCGGATACCTCTCCTGCTTTCTAAAAAAAAGTGTTACTTCCAACGCTTCACATAAAATTAGGTCTTATGAAACAATTTGTCAAGGCTTTACCAAAAGAAGGTGAATGCTTCAAATACCTTTGTGACCAGTTCCCGGGTTTATCCGAAGCAAAACTGAAGTAAGGTGTGTTTGTAGGACCAGACATCAGGAAAATGATGAAAGATGAAAATTTTGAGACTAAAATGGAAAACAAACGAAAGAAAAGCCTGGGAATCTTTCAAACTAGTTATTACTAGCTTTCTTGGAAACAAAAAGGACCCCAACTATAAATCTATCGTAGAAGACATGATAAAAAATTTCAAGATTTTTGCCTGTAGTATGAGCGTAAAAGTTCATTTTCTAGATTCGCAGCTGGACTATTTTCCTGAAAATTAGGTGTAGTTAGTGAGGAACAAGGTGAAAGATTTCACCAAGACATAAAGGAAATGAAGAGGCGATATCACGGAAAATGGAATCTCAGCATGATAGCCGACTACTGCTGGATGCTACACAGAGACAATCCCTGCAAATTTCACAAGAGGAAAAGTGACAAAAGAACTTTTAAGGTAAACAAAAAACGTCACTATAGGGACTGGTAACTTTCTACCTATACTTAACAATTACTTCAACTAGGATATAAATGTAATTTATATGGATTTTTGAATTAATGAAATTTAAATGAAATGTAAAAATTGCGCGATTTCAACTGTTTCCTTCAAAATATGCAACCACTTTGTAAAAATTCCTTATGTGATACAAATAAATGGATTTCACTTTTAGAATCAGCACTAAAAATAACATAAAAATCAGTCATCAAAATTAAAACAATTTTCAAAAAGTATTTTTTTGCAGGCCTGTGTTATTAGTTTTTTATTAATTTTTGAAATGGGTTCAATTATTTATGACAAATTATATTTGTAGGATTTGAATAATTGGCAATTTGCATGTGACAATTTTGTACATCATTATATATAGGCAAACGTTAGTAGTTTTTCTAATGAAAGAAAAAATTCTTTTCCAGATTACTCCTAAAACAATTGCGAAAAACGATAAATAATGAATCATTGAATAGTCATAATACCGAAAGCCGCCATATAAATGCATTTTTAAAGTATTTCTGAAATAACCTCTTAGATGAACTTAAAGAAAGCAGAGAATAAGTTATTATTTAGATCCGACAGTGCTACATATCAGCCATATTCTAATAAAGGCGTATGTGGCGACCAAGCATTATTGCGACATGTGGCATATTGACCAGACCACTGTGTAATGAGATGTTCGATTTTCAATAAGGGAAGAGCATTAACATCCCAGTGTCTAGACAAGCCATTGGTCCCCGAGGTCTGCTTCAGTCGAAAAGCCGTCTTGAGGGCTGTTTGGAATTTCAAGCAGCATCTTGGTGTGACCTTGCAGTACTGGCTAGGAACTACTCGGTTGTTTCTTTAAACATTCAGACGGAAAACTTAAAAGAAACAGAATCCCCAACAAACAATCAATAAACGATACATACGTGTTTTTCAATTTTTTTGGTACTATATACTTACTCAATCTCTTGATTTTTTTTAAATTTATAGTCCTTTTGATGGAAACTTTCATCTAATAACCAGGGGTGGCGCCAGAGGGGGGACCGGGTGGCAGGGCCCCCCTGTCGGGGATGCTGTGCCCCCCCCGTCGGGAAAAAATTTTGTATCCCGTCGGGGAAAGGTTTTGTACGGGGTATTCAACTGTAGTTGATAAATAATAATCTGGCTAAAATTTGAGACCAATTTCATTACACTCGTCCCCCCCCGTCTGGGAGATCGTGCCCCCCTCTCGGGCAAACTCTAGCGACATTCCTGCTAATAACAAAATGAAATATCCATTATTAGATTCAGATATTTGAAATATAAGTTTGCTAATGTCGTTACTCATTCTGGAAAAAACGATTAGGATAGAGTCGCCAAATTTGGACCACCTGGACATTTTTAATGTACATTGATACAGAAGTAATTGTAATGGAAAACAAGTATTAAAATGTTTTTGTAATTTATTTATCTTCAGAATATGGCAATAATATTTTTTATCAAATACTCTTTAAATTAGAAAAAATAGCTTAAAAAATCGTGTCATCGGTCCAATCAAGGAAACCGGGTGTCTAGATTGGACCGCTAATTTCTTTAAGAGCAATTAAAGAAAACTAAACACAATTGATAAGAATGCTTCCCAATGTAATCCCAATGAAGGATTCCCCAATGTAAACCAGTGTACAATGGATGAATTCAAGTAAGATATTTTATTTACTGTATCACTTCCTCTTCTCTATTTGTTTCCTTAGTTTTTATAGTTTTTGACCCTACATTTGATGTCTTTAGTGTCCTTTTATTTTTTTTCCCCTTTGGCTTGTTCCAGTTCCGGTTTATGAGGAGTACTAGTAGTGATAACTGTTTTATGAGATATTTCTGTAGTTTAAGATAATAACCCCATTGATTTAAATGGTCCAACTTAAGCAACCGTTTTAGGTTCAATCTAGGATACCAACAACATAAACACATGTCCTAAACTTATTTTTCAAATTATTTTAATAAAATTATTATAGTAAAGTGTATCAAAACCAATTTCCTATCTGAAGATATAATGACATATTTCCCTACTTAATTTAATAGGTCGCAGTGGCCTCGTGGTAAGGTCTCGGCCATGGGGCCGGAGGGTTCCAGGTTCGAAATCCGATTCCACTGAAGATCCGCCGTGTATGGGGCCTGTTGCACGCTAAATCATACGTAGTGGCCAAACATCCTTCCGTTGGTGTGGCGTGGAAGTTTGGGGAGGAGGTGCCAACTCAGGTGTCGTCCTCGTCATCTGACCGTGGTTCAAAATTACGAGTTCCGTCCCAAAGCAGCCCCTGTGTTGTTTCAACACGGGACGTTAATATAACTAAACTACTTAATTTAATACAGCATAAGGGCTTTAAAATAATTCATTGATGATAGAATTCAAACACTTGTTCTATAACCCGGTACCGCTTGCTCTTAAAAATTACCCCATTTACATCTTTACAACAAAATTTGCCTATTTTACGGCCCAACTATTTAATAGAATTGAAGTTATGCTACCAGTCCAATCTAGGCGCAGCGCCAGTCCAAATTCGGGGACTCTTCCCTATACAAGAATTTTTCCAGGATACAACTGATCACTAATAGATTAGAAAGAAATAGAGATTTAATAATAGGTATACGTAAGAAAACGGATTTTCTATGATTCATTTTATTATATTTATGTTCTAGACCAGAGTTTCCTAAATTTTTGTTCACATCACTGTTGTCTAACACTCTTCAACATTTTCAAACAAGCAGTGAGTGAAACAAAACCATATCACTAAGATTTAAAACTTATCAATATAATTGGATGAATATTAACAAAGCTCGTCTTACTTATCATTAATTATTACCTCATTTCTTCCTTTGTTTACCTTTTCATGACATAAACTTTGCATGAAAAACGGGATCGCTCTTTCTTTCTACTCTGAAGGGTATCGTGAGTCTAAGGTCTGCTTTCTATTATGTTTATATTTAAGCCCTACTTTGGATTTTAGCAGCGATTTATAGACAAAATTAATTTTAGGGAAACTACCCAGATTAGTGTCTAATAGATAAGTGCCGTCCAATTTTAATGAAACAACACTGCCAAAGACATTTTTTAACATTATATATAGCACTGTATATTTAACAACAAAGGTATAAGGAGTTAATTTTATTTCAGCAGTATATTTGAGAACTGAAATATCTCATTAGCTTATTTCGGTGGTATATTTTTATGTGACCAATAATTTTTATCACCATGAACCAGAATTATAAACACTTGGATCATAATTAATGTGCCCCACGATCGTGAATGAACCCTTATATGACGCCGATGAATTTTATTTACACTTGGGGTTATTCGCTTTTCATCCGCTATCGTTCATTATTGTAATTTCTTTGAGTGATTCTTTTCGCCACTTTTAGAAATGCACAAGACCGAAATTTGACGTTATTATGACCACCAGTTTTTTCTGAGGTATTCTTATATTTTAATTTCGACAAGTAGTACGTATGATTACGTTACCTACAGGGTGGTCATAAATTATTGGACCCATTTCAAAAATTAATTTTAAAAACTAATAACGCTACATCTGCGGGTTTTTTTAAATGAGAGCGCAAATAAAAAATTTTTTCAGTTAGGTGGCGTACCATTATGATGTTCTAAATTTGCTACAGCGAGAGATTTCATTACGCAATGGCTACCGATCAGCAGAAGCCGATGCACGTTTTCTGGTTTTCCTCTTTTAGTTTTTCTTGAATATCTCGGAAACTATTCAGTTTTCGAATGATAATTGATCTAAAATATCAAAGAGCTTAAAATTCCCTACAAATGCATGCTTTTATTTTTCTTCTAGCATTTATATTTTTGCAGATAATGGCCCTCAAAAATGGGAGACGTCCAATAATTTACGACCAGTCAGACCACCGTAACGGCGTGTTACCTACCTGAAAAAAATTTTTAAATGCGCTCTCATTTTTAAAGAACCATAGTTGTAACATTAGTTTTTTAATTAATTTTTGAAATGGGTCCAATAATTTATGACAACCCTTTATTTTATGCGCAAAGACTGGTATTCTTGATTTGCTTAAGAATGAATTAAACACATATAAAGAAAAATTACTTTTATTTACAATGAATTTCCAGCAACCTCTGGTATAATGTTTAAATTCTAGAATAAAAATATATAACAGTATACAAATGCTGATTTATATAAACATAAAAATCTGATCGAATATAATATTTTACTTTACTTATAAATTTTATAAAACAAATATAGGCATGTAAGAATCACTTGGGAATGTCAGTACATAATGCTTTGTTAAAGTTTAGAAATAGCAGGGTTAAAAAGTATTTTCTTCTGTGATTCTAACGTACTGTTATAACAATTTCAAAGACTCGGATATCGAACTAGCAACTTATTTCGAAAGCACTTTAAAAGACCATACAACCACCATTGACATACTTGTTAGTTCCTTTCGTAATTTTGGAAACGCCATCTTACAATTCCATTATTAAACTTCATCTGCGTGATGTGTTGGTAGTAGTTTTTTCTACATTACTTAGAATAAGGCATTGTTTCTGTGAATATTTAAACAGCTCTTGAATCAGTGTTTGAGACGCAGCCTCTTCAACAGAGTTAAATCTATGAAAAATTATTTCTCTTTCGTAATTCCTGATACTTCGCTTCCAACTAATTTTATAATCAAGGGTTTTATCCTTAATAACTAAATTGTTCATGATTTTAAAAACTAAAATGATTAATAAGAGCTTTAACCAGCTTGCAGTTTTGTATGGCAAACATACTCCAAAGTCTTTACAAGTTTATTGTTTCCCTTCTGTAAAATCGAAAGCGATCGATGTCGGGCAATGATTCCGGACTCAGATAAAAACATGGGGAGAAAGTAATTCAAAGTGGCTCCCTTTTTCCCCTTTTGGAGGGAAAATATTGCTAGAGTAGGAAAATAACTCTCAAGAGTAGTGTAATGTCTGGTAGCACTCTTTTGTTCCGGAATAGGTTGTATAAAAGTGACAACCATTGTACGTGATGGATGCACCACGGTGAGCCCAAGAACAGCAGGATTCTGCTTCATTTCATTCACTTGGATTCGAGCTATCTGTGGAAAGAGTTTAAAGTAGCGAACGTTACGAGAAAGAGGGTTTCTTTTTTATTTGTACTAAGTAACTTTGTCGAAAAAGATGTTTCATTCCTATTGTATTTAAGCCAAGGGAAAATCAACTTGCTAAAGGCCTTACACTCTTTCGGGTAGGCCCTACCGGTGTGGGTTTTAAATAAAAAATATTTAAAAAAGGGAAAATCAACGAAAAATGTAGAATGCTTGTATTGTTCCATTCATTGCTACTTTCGTATTTCAAACTGATTATAATCAGTTCTCGCACGTTATGAGCAAGATGTTTTTTTATTGTATTAAGTAGCTTTTTCGAAAAAAATGTTTCATTCATATTGCATTTTAGACAAAGGGAAATCAACGAAAAACGTAAAATGTTTACATTGTTCTATTCATTTCTAAGTTCGCATTTCAAGGCATATGCTACATGAAAAAATAAAAAAGTATATTCTCGTGTGACGACAAATTGCACAATTGGTGTTTCAAATTGAATGAAAACCTTTATGAAAGGTTTCAGATCGTTGAACGATTTAAATTTACGTACACTACGAATGAAAAACCGAAAGATGTACACTAGCGAACTGTATACTGTGACGAAAATAACTACTGTTTCGTAATAAAGTATGAAATTGCATTAAACAGTGAATAATCACATTAAAATCTTAAAAAATTATTAGTATATTAATTATTAGTACATAAAATAATTAATGCCTTAACGCAATTTCTTTTTTATCCTTCTTTCTTTTCCGTTCCATTGCAAAATACAGTAAATTTCCTTCTGATTGGCTATGACTTATATATGTCTCTTAAGGTTGTAATCGAAAGTACTATTATAAAATGTATTGAAATCTATTCTTTGTAACTATTACTAAATGTGGAAAACTAATATCTAATAAAAATTGAGAAATACTATTTGATAAAATGATTTTAACTTCATAACAAAAATTAGACTTTTAGAAACAAATTGAACACTGAAATTTCGTTGTTTAATTTTTTATTAAATTAAAACGTAAGACCAGGTTAAAATTTTAGAAAAATAATTAGTAGAGTTTTAATGGAAGCAGTTCACGTGACGTCACATTCACCTAACTGAGCGTGTCTTCTAAAATCTCACTCCACATTGCTTTACGATACGATGTGATATCGAGTTCATTTCTATATTGTAAGACGCGCAGTGGATTCCAAAATAAACCAACTCGAAGCACTTGATATATATCATACGCTCAGAGGTTTATTTATCTATTACAGAAGAAAATAATTTTTATTTAATTAAAATGTAAGACCTGGTTAAATTTTTCGAAAAATAATTAGTAACGTTTGAATGGAAGCAGTTCACGTGACGTCACAATCACCTAACTGCCCATCTCCTCCAAAATCTCACAGCACATTTTTTTACGCTAAGATGTGATGGCAAATCCTTTTCTATCTTGTAAGATGTGCAATGGATTCCAAAATAAACGGATATGAAGCACTTGATATGTATCACATGATCAGGAACTTATTTATTTACTTACAGAAGAAAATGCACACAACAGAAATGATTTCAGTTACAGTGTTGCATGACATAATGTGGAAATCAAAGGACAAAAATTGATCACTTAAAAAATAAAAAGGTAACACGATTAAAATACATTGTTAAATACACTGAATCTTAAAAAAATAATCAATTTTAAAACAATAAACATATAAAGAATTCAAAATAGTAATCACCTACTTTTGAAAACAATAAACGATATATGAAAAATATCCATCCAACGACATGGATAATAAGCCATATTTATTACGTCCTCAGTATACTTGTTAATAATTTTATAAAATTTATATAATGAGAAATTATCAATACAATTAAATTTGACATATATATTTTCAAATAATCGGTTGTTTCTAATGTTTCTGGTCGGCATAGCTGAATCTTTTCAAACTGTAACTTTATTTTAAGGTATGGCTATAGTAATTTATTTCTTAAACTTTTCTAAGAAAATTTAACTTAATTCTCATCAAGTAAAAAGAATGCATTTTTTTATTATTTTTATATCTGTTCAGGCGTATACGAATTTAAAACTTTGATAAAATAGGTGCAACTATAAATAAAAATGTATAATTTATGTTTTGCTACTGAATCTTAGATACTAATATGCATATTTGAATTCTTTATCCACAAATACAATTTTGTGACTGTACGGAAGTGATGATTGGTTTTAGGGAGCACAAGAGCTTGGGGCTCAAAACCTCCGATACCCAATTCAAATTTAAACCTTTTGTACCAGAGAAATAATTTTGATAAGGGCCTAAATATAATGAACCTAGGATGTTAAAAATTATTAAAAATCTGTAAGGAATGAGGATTAGTATTAATTTAGATTGTTATATGTAACTAGCTGTTACCCGCGACTTCGTGCGCGAAGAATTTGAATTGCTATTTTTTTTAAATTCACGAATGTAAATGTTTCGTTATACATAGAAAGGGGAAATCAAAAGTTCTGACGGTTGATAATACATAATTGGACGACTAATTTAAGTCTCCGTTATTGTAAATTACATCATTGTACTCAATGGTATCATCTGCTCTTTGGAATATATCATCCACCATGCTATATGTCATCTGCTTCTACTGTTTAAAAGAATACATAAGACAAAATATACCTTCCTATTCTAAAAACTCTGACAACCATATCATATACGTCAATGGACGATCATGATTTGTTTATTTTGGATTCATAGACCGTTTTCCGGTAACCTTCCGATTTAAGCAATCGCCAAATCTATTTGGCAACTGTATCAAGCGCCAAGCTCGAATTAGTTCTTTCTTTAGTAAACAAAACGTTGAATTCCGTGTTCTTTGGGTTTGTGTAATCCTTTCTATTTAAATCGGTTAGAAACAGCTCTTAAAGCATTAAAATTCGAAACGGAACTATTGTAATTAGCTAAATCGTTTGGTTACAAATTTAACCGCCAAAAACATTTTGGATGACGATGAAAAGAGCGATAAAGAATAATTTTGGCAACCTTTCCACTAAATTTGGCTCTTATTTTAAGTAAATATTGAACGATATTTTCATTTAGTTATACTTAACTTTAGTTTTTAAATTTTAATCTAAAAACTCTTGGAACTATATTATATCTACCATTAGATTTCTGTCCCGGCGTTTATTTTTCAGTTATTATTCCAGAGATTATTTCTTTTCTCAGCAAGATCACGTGATGCATGACTTTAAAAATAAGTTATTCCACATGCTTGCGCTTTTCTGAAGGATCACGTGACATTTCATTTTGTTTACGCATTCCTAAAGGATCACGTGGCAGTTGATTGAAAAATAAAGTAATAATCTTCATCGCAAATCGCTTGTTAATTATTTAATTGTTATCTGTAGCCAAAAATAATGAATTTAACATGATGTCACCTACCCAATCTCCGTTCCTGGGTTCCAAGCTACAACTCTGCCAATTTTCATCCAAATCGGTTTGGTAGTTTTGCCGTGAATGCGTAACAAACAGACAGACACACTTTCGCATTTATTATATTATATGGATATTTTTAAAAATAAGCAAAATTTTCAGAAATAAAGGTGAATTAGTTCAAAGTCTAACCGTTGCCTAGCAACGGAGTAGCTATAAATCTTCGTTATTTCAAAATCGTCTGCACGCATTTTAAAATTTTAGAACTTTTAAAAATTAATAACAATCGAAGGGAAAATGTCAGAGAAATAAAATTGGTATCATTGAAAAGGTAAAAATTTGAACTTTAAGATGGTATAAAAATATTTTCTGTCGGACAGTTTGCTCCGAAGTTACGGCGGAAAAACGGTTTCGGTTATTTTCTAATTAACTGACTGTTTAATTAACTTTTGGACTTAGAAAAGTTCATAAGTGTCTTCCCCTTGTCTTAAATGATAAGTGTACAAAATTTGGTTGAAAACCGTCCATTGGTTTAGGAGGAGATGTGGAACATAGCCACATACATACCCACACACATACCCACACACATACCCACAATGACTTTTATTTATATTAAGATTATCCCATGAATGTACACTGTAAAAAATATCCGTTTTTTTTCCGGACTTTTTCCGTATATTTGACGGTTTAAAGCTGTTTTGTTGACAAAACGGTTTTTCACCGTTTTCCGCTCCAACCATAAACGGTTTAAAACCGTCAGTGCAAATTCTATTTTTCGTCATACGGTATTGCTTTCCGTATGATAACTTTCCCTTTTCTTAAATGTAATTTTATTGCATTCATTTCATGTTTTTAATAGGGTTCCATCTCCGCTATTGTTTACACATGTTGCAGTAACCTGTTGTCACTCATGAAAGCTAACCTTAAAACACGTGTTCTGGCAATAGTTGATTTTTACACCCTACTAGAGCAATAGCGACTTTAAAACTCAAATAGATTATTTTTATTTCATTTTATGAAGTCTCCGGTGGTCTAGTGGTTAGAGCGACGGCCTTTTATTTCTATGAACGCGGTTTCGATCCCCGGCTCGGGGGAGTTAGAAGTTTTGTCACCATCTTGCATCGAAATCGTCCAAGTAAGTTCAATTAAGAATTATATTAATTAAACTAATTGAAATTAATAATTAAGCCTTGATTAATTAATATTCCTAATTGATAATACACATCAACACATTTCAACTCGAACAGAAGGAGAAAAACAACTCAACTCAGTCGATGACGTCACTTACTTCGATGACTTAATTTTTACGGAGAAAACTTAATTTCATACGGTAAAAAACCGTTGTGCCTACGGATTTACTTCGTAACTTTTACGGTTTTGCACAACCAACCCAGCTGCCAGTTTAAAACCGTAAATTTTACGGGATTTTTTTTACAGTGTACGCAAAGACTTGTAAATAGAGATTTTAGTGCGGTTCACAAACGCTGCTTGGCTGTTGTGATGCTCTCAAGAACCTTTTTAAAAATCCGGATTTTCCTGATTTTTTTTGGAGATTTAAATAAGTCGGTCACACTTATCTCATTAAATTTTTTTTAATTCTTAATTCGAACTTAAAACTTACCAGAACAGAGTTTTCCATATATTTAAATGCAATCACATTAACACTCATTTTATCGTAGCAGCCATCTCCGTCATTTATTTTACGAAACAATAAAATCTCCTATCTGCAGCCAAAATCGGCACACATTTGAAATTTTTAATGTTCAGGATATCTCCACTAAGATATTTTTATCTTAAACATTTCAGAGATAAAAATGAAAAGATGATTTAAAGAATGGTTCTTATCAAGATGAGAAAACGATGGTGCATGCAAATTGCTTTTGTTTTTCTATTCTTTAATTGCAATGAAATAAATTGCTTTTAAATGTCGTAAACGTAATTATAATTCAATTATGGTTATAATTATCTTTCATTTCTTGCTTTTGCTTTCGAAATGATTTTGATAGGAAATACAACAATAAAATAATTTGAAAGATTTTTTAAAAAAATTTTAATAAAAATAAAAAAATATTATCTAAAAAAAACGGAGAAATTTTAATGATAAAACTAGGAAATATTGTTATATCATAGAATGAAAAGTAATCTATTTTGTTCTACTTCATTTCAATAAAAGATTATTTGAAGCAAACTTACAAGAGTTGTGGAATAATTTATCTTATTAATGAAGATAATTCATGGTCATGTGATATATGTGAAATGAACCGTGTCAGTTTAATTTTGGAATTCATTGCGTAAATTGCAGAAGGGCATAGAACGTCACAGCATACCATGATATATAATGCAGTTAGTTGTGAGACGATATGCTCAGTTAAGTTTGCCATAAGATTGTGAAGTCATACTAATAGACTCTAGTGCGTTAATTATACGTCGCAACGATAATCTGATGGATTTAAAAATTAATGAATGATCTTCGAACTGCTCCGAGAAGATGGTTATTAATTCTAACCTTGCCGTGCCCTTCAAAACTTTTAGCAAAAATTTCTGCTGTCATCCACACTTTTTTTTGTTATGCTGCAATGAGTTTTGTCACAGCATGTGCTACTGCCCAATTCCTTAAGTCCTGGTACCTAGTTATCTCTAATCAGTTTTGGACACGGAATAAAAACTAATTAAAACCCCTTACAGCTTTTTTTATTATAAATGAAAAAAATGAAATTAAATAGAAATTAAACCTTCTTTTTGCAAGTTTTAAGGTGACTTAGCTATTTTTATATTAATTGTAAAATTATGTTCGCCACAATAGCTTGAATCAAGTACTGTCTCAAGTTGTAAGCAGAAAAATTTCTTCTTTAATGAATAGCCTCTCATCTCAAGTGTCCTACCCAAGTAGCACACTATATTGTTCAATATTGTAAAATTCGAAAAATCAATGTTGTATAATATTGAGTTACAATCTTGAAACAGGGTAAAATTTAAGACTTTTCCTATGCAATATTTGGTTTCAATATTGTTAAATATTGAACAATATTATATAATATAGTTCAACATAGTTTCAATAATGTGATATTTATTTCCTTAAAATTGTAAATATTCCTAATATTAAACCTAATTACTTATTAGATATAGAAAAAATATATATTTGCTTCCCTAACGCATCATTGATTATTTTGTAATCGACATTTGTTACGCATACAAACCTTGGAATTGAATCCCGGACAACTTGGTTACCTAATCAGACGCCTTGTCCACTCAGAAACCGAGGCCTTCAACTACAAAGATAGATTGCGGTAACCTAGCTTGGCTTTATACGAAGTATCGTGCATCTCTTCATCTTATTTTGAATTGTCTTCTTTATTTAATTAACTTTTTATTATTTTGAGATGAGGATATGAAGAATTTGAAGTCAAAGTGAGAGCTATTTTCGCTAGTAATTAAGTTTTGCTAGTGGAATAATTATGAAATTAGGATTCAAAAGTAATTACTTTTAAAATATAGGACACAAAGTTATTATTTTTCAACAAACATTGACTGTTTTTAGGGTTTAATTTTGTTTCTGAACGTAAAAATTTCAACATTAAGGAAAAGGTGATATAAAGTTTTCTTTAAAGTGCGAGTCTTATATTTAGTAAAAGTTGGAATGGAGAATTTTTCCGAAGTAATATTTTTTATAAAAATACTTAGTAAGTTTTTGCAAATTATCATTGATTTATTCAATTAATAAAACGAAGGATGGTCTAGGCGATTTTATTAAAAACCGGATGTTTTTTAAAACAGAGACAAAGAATCAGAACCAGATATATACAAACGTATCGAGGTCGTATGGTCACTTCAGGTGAATAAAAACCGGAATAATAAAACGTTGTTATATTGCTAAATACAGAATTTACAATATTGTCGTCACTACATTTATAAATGTTGTTAAACGTAGAATTTACAATATTGTCGTCACTACATTTATAAACGTTGTTAAACGTAGAATTTACAATATTCTCAGCACTGCATTGGTCAACGTTGTGGGAATATAGAATTTCCAATATTGTTTACACAGTGTTATACAGTACTTGGCTTTTCAATGAAAAATTGTTCCATTTTTTGAAAGAAAATCTTAAACGATATGAATTATTAAGCTAAAACTAATATTTTTGTGCCAAAATTTTGCGTTTACAAAACTTTTAAAAATTTGGATACAGCATTCAGTATTCACAATATTGTTCAATATTTCCCAAAATATATTACAATATTGTTGTGTTACTAGGGTAGTGTGAACAAACGAACTGACCATTGATTTGGAGGGAAGACATATCTAATTTTGCCTATACGTGGTTTGGGATTCTCATTATTCTTATTTAAAAGAATACAAATTGGGTGCCTAGATGCCCCGTGTACCCAGTAACTACGTTTTACCTTCTTAGTTAACAAAAATTAGAGCTATTAAAGCTTTGATTCTTATGTTTAAGATTCATTCAAGCGATAATCGTTAGAACGAAGAGACATTTTAGTAACCGAAAGGAAATACCAGGAATCGTAGTTGCTAAGTGTGCTTTTTTTCTTTTTATCTTTTCTCATTTAATTTTAATTTGGTTACTGAAGCTTATTTACTGAAGTCAATCCATCTTCATGAGATACACATAAAATGGGCCGCAACCACATTATTTACGCATCTTGAAGAAAGAAAGACAATGAGATGTCGCAGCGCAGCGTAAGAGAACGAGAACATAGGTATTACTAGATGACATACCCAGATATATTTACAATGTGAGAGCGACGTCACATAAATTAACTCCATTGTAAAAACATTTTTATGTTCTCACACCATTGACGAGCTATGTTTTTTTTAGATACAGTGTAAAAATGTATAATGTTTATTATTATTACGTAAGCAATATCTACTCTTAGAAGCGGCCCGAAGTAATTTTACCGACCGAACAAGGCAACAATATGGAGCACCCCCCAACCAACGAATTTTTTAAAATTCTATAATGTCAGCATTCTAAATGTCAAACAAGCTTTCACCTAGAAATATGCACTTTTATCTACAAACATAAAATATTATGGTGAGAATTTTTAAACTTCAGCTATGTTTAAGATTATATAATGATCTTACTGAAACTAAAATAATATATTCAACAAATTTAAAATATATATGATTTTATTTCTCACACTATTAAACCATTTTTTTCTTCACACTCCCACTTTGGCGCCACGGGCAGTTGCCAGGGCCTCGGGCCGCCTCGGGCTCCTCCGATGAGAACTAATCATATAGGTCAAATAAAGTAATATTGTTTTAATAAAAGATCAGGTCATTACTACAGGTTTATTTAATCTTCAATAAAAACAACAAACAGATTTAGCAATTGGGTAACATAATTCCCTTCTAGATCTATATCGTTTTTATGGGTAATTGTAACGACAAAAACGGTAATAAATTTTTAAATTTGTATAAATAGTGATACAAATACATCAAACTTTGTAAAAATCGCAAGAAATTCTAATTAACCCCTTGACATACGATTTTATTTAAGCACCAAATTAGATGCCACCACCCATTTGGGATATTTATTATTATTTCAATCTATTTAAGATGGTAAAGGATACTTGAGACATTTAAGCGTGATATTGGTATTTAAAATTAATTGTTACTTTGACTTTATTGCCAATTTAAATATCAAAAATTTTGTAATTCTATGCACGTGTCAGAGTTCTAATTGTAAGCGAAGGGGTCAACTATTAAATTAAATTACAAATTTGAAATGTCGCGTTGCTGCCCCTTAAACGGGCAGTGACCTAATTAGAACATCTGGATAACAAACAGAAACAAAACAGGATCTCATTTTTTTAAATTCTCGACAGTCTGAGGATCAAACAGTCGTTTCCATTTCTGCCATTGACGTTCTGGTCTCTAGTGTGCGAAATTCCATCTCTAGTTTAAATCATGTAAAATGATTCCTACCCTTGAATAATTCATTTAATTAAGATCTGAGTTAAGGTTTCCAAGCCAAACAATACTAGCACTGAATCATTTCCCATAAATGCCCGTACTAGAGCAACTTGAGACGGCAGCAAAATTCCATTTAATTTAAATGGTATGAAAAGTTTTGGGACTGGCTACCTACGGGTTTTATTTTGACTGTGGGTTTAAACAATACATGCCATTTCCACATTTCACTTGTAATATGCAAGGCAGAATTTGGAGGGTTTAAAGTTGAATATAAAATAATTATTAAATTAAATTAATTTATATAAGTAAATCTATAAAGATTATTAACCTTTTCCTTACTGGGGCTGGACAAGAAGAAAATTATTACCTACAGGTTTTATTTTAACTGTAGGTTTGATCAATACATGCAATTTCCACACTTCGCTTCTAATATGCGAGGCAGAGTTTTGAGTGGTTTAAAGTTGAATATAAAATAATTTTTAAATTAAATTAAATATAAAGAAATCTAGAAAGAATATTAACATTTTCCTTACTGGGGCTGGACGAGAAGGAAATTTTTCTGTATTTGGGCTGGCAAAAATGTCGTATTATTAAACATTGGGACATTTCCTTCCCATGGAAAAAATCTGTATGTCCTTTAATCGCAAAATACATAGTTTTGATCGCCTTTTCTAGTTTATAAACCCCAGGTATGACGGTTAAGTTTACAGCTAATAAGGAAATTTAGTTAAGTTTAAAATTCCATTTCTAAGCAACACGACAGCTATTTTGGATAGACGTCTTAATATTGAACCGTAGTCAGTTGACGAGGATGACGCCTGAGCCGTCAACCACTCTCCAAACCTCCATGTTAAAACTACAAGAGGCTATTTAACCCTCCACTGTAGATTTAATGTGAACAAGACTCACATACTTAGCAGTTATTTGGTGGAATCGGGTTTGGAACTACAACCCTCCCGTCCCAAAGCGGGACCTTACCACAACGCAAAAACCTCACTATTACTAATGAGGAAAGAGAAATGATGATGCCACATGTGATCGCAAGCGACAACAAACTTTTATTTTCCAGAGATTTGAAAAGGGGGATCAAATTTCTCCACTAGAACTAAAAATTTCATCTATCGGTCATCTAAAGGTTAAATATGTCCTCTATTTTAGTGGAAATCAAACCGCATTTAAACCATAATAGAAACAAAATTGCATTTTAAACATAAAGGTGAATTTGGTTAAGATTTCCATGTATGTTTTCTTTTCAGAAAACTATATCACTACTTAAAGTATGAAGCTCTAATTTCTGATCAGAATTGTAATAGAGAAAGAGTTCTCCTGCTTAATCCAAGCATAATTTTCAAAAATTTTGAAACTTTTAGAAAGGAATATAAACTTTTTTCTTGGAAATTGTACTAAACAGACATGGCTCTGTAATAAACGCTGCAATGGGTTTAGGATTTTCATTTTATTAACAGCTGTTTGAATTTTAAAATCAGAAGGATCAAGCCAAAAATTCATACCAAAGTTGCAACTTTTATCTATCTTGACGAATGCGAATACCATGCAAAATAAATCATCAAAATTAATGACATCTGACTAACTGCCCCGTTGAGAAATGTGAACCAGCTGTTGTGAAGACTGATTTAGAATAATTAAGTTATTAGTATTTAATCCAGTTGCAATATTTTACATAGTTACACTTTAATGGCAGAGGACATAAAAAGCTTGTATCTGTAGTGAGTGTACATTTTATCGAATTACTCTAGTTATGTCTAGTAGAAACATTATTATAAGACTTCATGAACGATGTTTCTTTGTCAGACTTGTAAGAAATCTCTTCGATAAATTAACCCCCATACATTATTTTTTAGGTATGCAACATATGCAAAAATAAAAGTTAGCTGCTTTTTCTTGTTTTGGAATATTTTAAGAACTATTAGCTTTTAAAACAGGAGGATTTATCCGAGAAGGAATTACAGTGTTCATCAGTGTTTAATGTATATTTTTTAAAAATATAATATATTTCAGAATAATTCCATCAGTTCCTTTTAATTTTCCTTCCAGACAAAAAAAACGAAATAAATTTATACACTCAAATAATGTGAAAAACACCAATCATATTGTAAAATCATATAAATATAAAATGATTTTTCTTTCCTCTACATTAAAAAACAAGTAATATATAAAAAAAATGTTAAATCAATTCCTACTTAGGTCAGCGATCTACACGCTTCGTCACTGACGGTATTTATTCCTCAATTTATATCCTGCTAAATATCTCATATAAGAGAAATTTTTTTCTCCCATATAAAACTAAAATTAATTAATTAAATTTAATTAATGAATTAATATTTGAAAAAACTGTATTAGCATCAAATGCCATCCACTACAAGTTTTAAAAAATGTATTTGAACTTGAGTGGATGAATAAAAAGCATTTTATTAACGATTGAAAATTTGAACAAGATATATAAATAAATATATATAGGGAGAGTTTGAACTAATAGTAGGAATTGAATGAGAAACAATCAGAATGTTTAAATTAAGATTAGGTTGGGAACTAGATCAAATTCTCCGGAAAACACATGATGTGCCTACAACATCAACAGAAAACCTTTATTTCCATGTAAATTTACAAGCATTATATATTCGATAGATTTCGATTGAATTCATATTGCAATTGAATTAAAAACGTTATTAGAATTAGAACAGATTTTAAAATTATCTAAACAACCAACTATAAACTAAATTTTATAACCTTGTTATTCAAAATGTAAATATTGAAAGTATCACTCACAAAATTCCAACGCCATCTAAAAGGTTAATCTTCCTTTCCAATTCTCGACTTGTTCTTGATATTAAATTCAGAGAATTTTGTCAAGAATTCACAAATCAATAATGTGGTAACAAAAGGTTAATACTCTCTGCTTATGAAAAATAAATCATTTTATCTGCCAACTTTAGGAAGATGACACTAAAAGCACGGACAACAATTTCAACAGAATACGAGTCATTCCCCATAGTTATAAAGGTCTTAAATCAAGTTTCATCTATAAAACTTTTTAAAACATTTTCCAAAGACAGCCATTTATTCTTACTTTTCTAAGAAAATCATAAAATGCAAGGTCTGTCACACAAGTCCTGAAAGGCATAAATGCAGGTCCAGATTGAAAGCAAAGTCGTAAATGTTGTCCTAAGCAAAAGAAAATCTCTCACTAAATTCAAACCTTTTTTCAGAGCTTGGAACTTTGGAAGAAGACAAGAGCTAAAATTATGCCGGTATTAAAGACATTTTAAGATGTTCCTGTTTTTCTACAGTCTAGTTTATTTCCTTGTTTAGACAAATTTCACGAAGAAGATTTTGAGGTTGATATCCCGCTATAAAAAATGGAAAAGGGGGAAAGAATTTCCGACTGGAAATCCAATGAAATCTGCATATTGAACGACTTTCCGATGGCATTTAAACGACTCTAGGAATGAACATTAATGTCAAAGCTGGATACCGCCGCTTTCCCTTAAAACACATGTGTAGAATCGTCATACTCTCTAGGTAATGACTAAAATATCAGTTCCCCGTCAGTCTTTAATGTGGTATAAAAAAACGACAGTCGTTTTTTAAAGCATCAAGAGTAAAAGTCAGGTCAATTATGATGAAATTCGCGACAATTTAAAATATTTGGAGCTTCATTTTTGGGGAGTCGTTATTGAAAATGAGGTAGTTAAATTTCAAAACTAAGCTTTCATTTTTATTTCTGGGTAATATATATAGTGATAAAAATCACAGTTTTTTTGCAAAGATTACATCACTTCCAGCGACAAGGCAGAAACCATAAAAGATGTAATAGTGCATTTTAAGCTGGTCCAATAAAGATATGAATTGAGTGCATAGATATGTTTCCTGATTTTTTTCCGGAAAGTTATTTTTAAATGTAATCCGTAAACAGCTTTCGGCATTTCTGGAAATGGAAATGATGGACATTACAGAATGCGGAGGGAAATGCCCTTCGCTTTGTTTCAAAGACTTGTATCAGTCTGGAAACTTTAAGTACCATTTCCTATAATGCCCTTTGTCTGAAAGACTAAATAAATTCCATTAAAATTACAATGTTCTAAAGTAACATAATTTAATATTGGAAAAACTATAGTTATTTTTATGGGTACAGAAATAATTTGAAATATAAAATATTACGATGCATTTGATAAATAGCAAATAATATAATCTTCGGAAATACATTTTTAAATTAACATCATATAAAATAGCAAAAAGAAGCACCAGTTGGCTTAGTGGGATAAGGCCTGGCATGGTGAAGGAGCTTCAATAGGAAGATTGATTGTGAGCTTTGTCTTCAGACTGTGCTCTTAATAAGCATCCCTATTAGTACAAGAAATTTTACGATATATCCACGAAGTCGCTACGATATTTCGAATGCCGCACAACATCGTAAAGTTATCGTATGAATATAGTAGAACGTTTTGTGATAATAGGGATTATGTGGTAGACCTATGTGCTCTTCAGCCGAGCTAGCTGTTGGAATCTTACCTCCAAGAAAAACACAAATATTGGCTAGTTCCTCCTAGAAATTCACCAAGAAGATAACCTAACCTCATTTACTGGAGCTATCAGATTTCTACCTCAGGTTATATCTAGGTGCTTCTAGAACGTTTTGCTCCCTTTCTCCTTTGTCATTGACTCATAGACTGTACTAGCTACAACAGATTGAGCGAGATTAGACAAAACACAGCAAAAAGACTCAATTTTTAAAAATATTCCTAATGCCAACATTAGCAATTGTACATTGATCCTTATTTTATTCAAATGATGTGGATTATGGTAAATTGACTTCTAAAATTCTAGCCCTAGTTTTAGTTAATACGAAATCAATTCGAAGAGCCAAATAAGAAGATTCGTGTTAAATAATCGAGTGCCAAAAAACTTATTTTTGACAACAACAGAAATTTTACATTGATTCTTGGATTTTATAAAAGAAGCATAATATTTTATTTAGTTATTTATTATGTAATGTATTTTTACATAAATAAAATTTCTCATTCTATAAAGAAATGATATTATTTTGTATAAATCAGATAAACCTCTCCAAAGTATTTTTCATATTTGTAATAGCACAAAATTCAATATTTTGCTGCAATTCACTTCGTTTAAAAACATTAAGTCTAGAAAATATGTTATGATTATTGATAAATTGAAACGCAAAAGAAAAATTCTGTATTTTAATATGTTTCATTAGGCTGAAATACCAATGAAAAAGATTAAAAAATGTAATATTCAAAAGCGTGTTTAAGGTCTTCCTAATAATTGATAGCATATACATGATTGAAAACAGAAAGAAATAAAAGATAAAGATTTCTAGGGTAAAATCTATTTTATCTTTTATCATTTATGTACTACAATACGCTGCGGAAACCACGAATGCAATCACTACAATGCTTACATTTTTGTAGGGTATTGATAAAACAGTTATTTCTACATTAAATAAATGTAGTTGTAACATTTTAACTTTATAATGATTATTTCTTTAATGTTTTTATAATCTTCTAAAATTTTCTCGAAGAGTGGATCTAATGAAAGTCGGGAACTTTATAAATAATTTTAAAAACTGTTTATCCTTTTTGTAAATTATTTTGGATTAACATCCTTTTTTTTTCTTAAAACTGTTTGTAAAATATGGGCTCTAATGATTTTGTTAATGATTCTTTACCTTTTCACAACAAATAAATGATTCACTTAAAAGTGAATCTCACATAACATTAAAATTGCTCTGCATTTTAGACTTATGTGGCAGCATTTACCTAGAAAAAGAATCAGCTTGATTCTGAACCAAATTGACTTTAAAATATCTTTACATACCTTTTTATAAAAAAATTCTCTTTGATGTTCCATTTTTTACGCATAAACTGGCAATAAATCCCACAAAATATTTTTGAGCTACAGCCAAGAGCTTTGAATGAATTTCTGAGGGAAAAATAAGAAGAAAAGAATAATACATCACTTGGAAAATATGACGTTCCAAAATATGATGAAAGTACCACACACTTTCGCATTCTAAAAACGCTTCGAAAGTTACCGGGTTAAATAACTGCTTCAAAAAATAGAAATAAAACAACCTCGGATAATAACACTAAAGCAGGGCTCTTCATGAAGACAAAGTGCCATCATTTTGTCCATTAATTAGGTGCTTGATACATGAAAAAGATGCGCTGTTTATCGTACGCTTTTTCACCTTTTCCTCTTTGTTTCAACTCAAGAGGAACAAGAGTACATTTTTATTCATCTTAAGGCGTTGATTGAATTTAGAATTGATGATGAGCATTTTTGAAGATGTGAAGGATTAATATTCGCCGCCACCTTTCACAAAATAAGAAAATGAATAATGCGAAGTATATGACTATCCCCCAAAAAACTTTGAATGCGAAAAAATATTAAGCGCTTTAATAGATTCAGTTCATATCAAAATTTTGATGGTTGTAAGGAATCTAGAAAAAAATGATAAGCCAGTCTGCTCTACCACAGAAATGCAATATTTCCTTATTTTTCGTAATTAGGATGGATCATTATTACGTTTCAAATCTACGCGAAGATCACCGAGGACAATTTCAAACTGCTATGGATTGCTTAATGACAATTCAAGTTGGCAGTATGGGTAAAGCTATGCAGTGTATTCTTACGCCCAGTTAAATAATCCTAATTATGGTCCTAATATATTTCAGAATTTCTGATATATTTATACAGAATAATAGAGTTTAAGTTTAATAAACTTCCAAATTTAAAGCAAAACTGATTCATTTTCTAAAGCTCTTTTTACTGTTCTTAGATACGTAGAAACAAAAATTACACCATTCGCCGGTTGCTCTTAGTTTTTTGTATGCTGTGAACTTGAATTGTTATTGCTTATAGTATATGGCGTGCGCATTACACTTCACCCACATGGGCGTAGATTACTTTGGTGGTGGTGTTGATTCTGAATTTTCTTGGTCCACAGATGAAGTGAGAATTCTTCTAAGCAGAATATCCAACCTGTAGACTTCTGATCATGAATCCGATTATTGCCACAAAAGAGAATTAGATACCAGTCATTATTTGCTCTTACTGCTTTTTGTAATTCAAAAACATTGTTGCTGACTTAATGTTTTTTATAATTCTAAAACATTGTCCTTGTACTCGCTTCGGCAGTACATATACTAAAATTGGAACGATACAGAGAAGATTGGCATGGCCCCTGCGCAAGAATGAGACGCAAAATCGTGAAGCGTTCCAGATTTTTATATAATATTTCCCCACCGGTCTGCTAAAGGCCTGACACCCTTTCGGGTAGCTCGGACCGGTGTGGGTTTTTTTAAAAAAAATATTATAATTGTCATATACTAGGCTGAAGAGTTTTACTTGATACTCATAATAGAAATATTCAGGATTATAAATAAAAGGTCTGAAGTCACCATATTTTTATTCTGAATTGAATTGTTTGCATCAAAATCTGAAAATGAAATTTCAGATTAAAAATCAGAATAAATTGTTCGAATCGAAGTAAATTCAATTTTGTCACTATTCATGAGCTTCTATAGAAATTTATTTTAAATAAAGATGTTTTCCAGGGGCAATTCTTTTTTTATGAAAACACTTTGAGATATAAAAAATTAAAAAAAAAACAAAAATTATTTGAATCAAACATTTAAACAGAACTCAAGCGTAAAATAGAATTAGCAATATTTGATTTGATGGTTTAGCTTTTAAAGAAAGATGCATCGTAAAATAATGTTCAGCCAAATGCTAGTTTTAATATGCATTTCTTTCAAAAAAGAAATTTGTCTGAGAAACCTTTTGACAAAAAAGGAAATGAATTTGGTTTTACAAAGGAAAAGAAAAGGGAAATCAGTGTATTTTAAATTTTATTCATAATTTTTAATATAATTAAATAGGAGAATTCGGAGAATGGGGTCCTATATTTCAGAAAATATTTTTTTCCGAAAGAAAAAATAATATGCAACTATTTAAGATATAGATTTACTCAATTAAAAAACAATAGTAGTTAGTCTAAGCAATGCGTCTAATTAGTATTCAAATAAATGATAAGATGAGTTTTTCTCAAATAATTTACTTAGGGTTCAAAAATTTTAAATAAGACGAGTTCTGATCCTGATACTCTCATTCTAATTGAGTCAATGGCACAAATAAAGAGGTATTTTATGAGGCACAATTATGTCAGATCACGTTCACGTCGAATGCGCTGTGCTAATTTTATTTTGGATCCCATTACAAAAGGAAAAAAGACATTACATCGCAGCACAATGTTAGACAATGCGCTTTTAAAATGCAATATGAATTGTGCAGTTACAGTTATCTTGCGACTGTGAAGTCATGTGAAATGACACCATTTCGGCGGAAAACCTATTGAACGCTAGGTGTGATATCTCATCTGTGTGATCTCTAATTACCCTATAAAACATTCGATTTCCTTGTCCTTCAATATTCCTTCGCATATACGTAGGAATATTAGAAAATGAGACAACTAACAAAGATGCTAAATTATTCATTACATTTCGATTACATCTGTGGCTGCAGTGCCTAGAAGTAAAGTGTCGGCCGCGGAGCCGGAGGGATTCCAGGTTCGAAACCCCATCCCACTGAAGATCCGTCGTGTATTGGGTTTGTTTCACGCTAAATCATACGAACGAGGTCAAACGTCCTCCTGCTGGTGTGGTGCGGAAGTTTGGAGAGGTAGGCGTCAGCTCAGGTGTCGACCTCGTCATCTGACCGTGGTTCAAAATTACGAGGTCCTTCCCAAAATAGCCCTCGTGTTGCTTCAAAACAGGACTTTAATATAACTAAACTCGATCACATCTGTACACCTTTTTGACTTCAAAAAAACACAACATTCACTTTTTATCTCTGGTAGTAAAATGAGTAGGATACTCAGACTCATAACAAGCTTCTTAAAATTAAACCTAACATAGACCTATGCCCACACTATCTAGTTCAAAGTCTGAACTGGACATACACTTTTCGCCTCTCAGAATCTGGTCATCAGAGGAACCTGCACCTCTAAGAGTACAGGATTTTATTACTGTATTTAAGTGTTTTATTTTAATTCTTTGCAAGTAACCTTGAAGAATACGCCCTCGAATTATATTAATTATTATCATGATTTCGCAAGTATGTGTGTTTTGATTTTATATTTTATTAAATACATAAATATATATTGATATTTGCATGTTTTAACGCTGAGTTTGGCAGAGCATAACCAAATGTTACCTTTGACTCATAAAACACTAGTCAAACCTTTGCTCTATTGCATTTCTGAATAGTTGTGGCTAGTTGTGAATAGTTAGTTGTGGGAGACAAGAGCAGAAATTTCCATTGGGAGTTGAGGAGGTTGAAAAGGATCAGGGATCTTATCTTCGAATGTCTTGAGAAGGGGAAAAATCAATTTCGGTTTCTTCATCAAAATCTCCGATTTAAGAGGATATTTGGGGTTTCTTCTGTCCATAATCCCAAGTTTAGTTTGGATGATAATCAAAACTGATATATCCATCCTATCTAAGATATACAACAACTCTGAATAACTGGACTGACACAAATAACAAGCCGGGCTCTGAGAACCTCACAAAACAGACCCTATTATGAGCGCTTCATGCGTAAAGCCCTCAAAAGGAGGTACGAACCGCCATCGATCATAGGGACGTTAACCAGTCATAATGCTATTATTATTCCTGCTAAGAGGAGCGAGAAACTGCATACTTATAAACTTCATCTTAGCACTTCAGGTGGCCTACAATGGGTTAGTTTGGATGATAAGGAAGCCAAAAGCTTTCTTTTTTAAAAATTCTTCATATTTAATCAGTGTTTTAATTCCTATATACCTCGAAATTTTAACTGCAATCGATTTTTGGCTATCAGAATCATGTAACAGTTCGAAAATTATCTGCATTATTAACCCTGGAAAGGTCGCATCTCTGACGTAGGTCGCATGGCGTCTGACAGACACCACCCTCTTTGATCATTAATATCACTTCTCCAGGGTTATGGCTAAAAGATTTGATGTAACATAAGTAAAGAATCATGGAAGAATTCCGTTGCGAAATATTAACTCTGCATGAAAATGTCGCCCGAAAATGCGACTGAAATCCACTCCAACCCTATCCTTCAGCTCCAAAATAAATATGCAAAAAATATTACTTTCCTTTTAGAAAACAAAACAAGAGAAAACGAAGTTCACGCATCCAAAATGCATTGTCTCAACCAGCTTCACGACACTAGGGAAATCTGAAAGAATTACTCCCTTTCGAAATAGACCCGAATCTCGGTTCCTTTTCCAAGATTCTTCTCTTTTTCCCCCTTCCTTTTTTGTATCGATTTCACGTCAGATTTCTTTTTGGGTCTTTTTTTTCGGGAGAGGACCACGTGAAAACCTCCACTCAAACCTCTAGCTGTCAATAGGAAAAAAAAATTGAGAGAGAAATTCAGTCGAGAGAAATCTCTCAAGTCTGAAAAGATAAGGGAGGAGGGAAACTCCGGAGTTCCTTGTATCGGATTGTTCTTTCGTCGGAATTATTTCCAACTCTTGAGAAAAACAATTTTTAAATCAAGCAATTGAATATCACCTCTAATCTCACAAGCTCTGCTGTTCCTTTTCATGAGCCTTTTTCCAATTCGAATTATTGTTCCTCTTTTCCTGACAATAGATTTACTTTAAAATCCTCTTGAAAAAACTGCATTTGCATTTTAATGTCAAGTTTGTATAACAAAGGAATTTTATTTAAATGTCAGACTATGTTGTACAAATAAATGAAAGCATTACAATTTGATTTTAGCAATAAATTCCAGTGATCCTAAGTTGGAGTTTGAAAAGTGTCAAGTAAGTTAATCTCTTCCTTATTGGTGGCACAGGTGCTATAATAACGTATTTTTCCTTCCCTGGTGTGGTGAGGAAGTTTGGAGAACCGTTTGCCGCCTCAGGGGTCGTCCTCGCCGTCTGACTACGACTCAAAATCAGGAGATCAGTCCCAAAATAGCCCTCATGCAGCTTCAAAACAGGAACTAAGCTAAACCTTTTTCTTTCCATAGGGGTTAGTGCAACCGTTGTACCAATAGCTCATTGGGAGTTCCTGTAGTTTGTTGGTAAGGTATTGGCTTCGAAACAAAAGGGCTTATGGTTCGGAACCCGATTCCACAAAAGATCCACCGTGCATGTGGCTCTGATGCACGTTAAATCTGACGTTTAGTGCCAAACATCGTCCCTTTGGTATGGCGTGGAAGTTTCTAGAGTGTTGGAGCCTCAAGATATCGTTATCGTCTTCTAGCCACGAGCCAAATGAGCTTCTAACCAACCAAAATTACGAGGTCCGACTCAAAAAAGCTTTGACATTACGGGACATTATTATAACTAAACTAAACTCGAACTAATGACTCATTCGGATTTTTTCATCCTCATCTTGTTTCGTGGAAATAACAGATCACCTGTTGATGGTTTTACTTCTCTCTTCTATTATATTGTATCTTCCATATCTGATAGCTGGATTGATTGGTAAGGGGAAAAAGACACAAGAATAAGTAACTCCAATAATGTTCGACAGAATTTTTCTTATCATCCAAATGACGACAAAAGAGGGAAAACACTTTCAATGTCTGCATCAAAATCCTCGTTTTAAGCGATATGTTAGAGAATCGTTCCGCCCTTAATCTAAAGATTAGGATATACTTTCTGTGTCAAATAGAGTCTACTTTTTAACATAAAACAGCTCGGAAATGTGATATTTCCGCGAGTTTACAACTATTTAATGTTTGATTTTCATATCGGTGTTACGAGTTACCCTCTAGAGTGAGCGAGACGCACTTTCATGGTGCTGAAGCTGCCAGAGGAATTCAATTTTTTCGAAAGTATCAAACTTCACATATGTATTCAAAGGATCTTTAACACACCCCACAATCATAAGACATGAATGCTGTGCGATTCTTAATGTCTCAAAGATCACTGAAAAGGTGATTTAAATTGAGAGCTTGCGCACTTTACATCGGTGCCACTCTCAGTGCACAGTCTAAACACTGTGCTTTACGACGTATATATAAATCCACTATCTATAATTTCAAAAGTAGGGCAGTGTAGGGATAGTTGGGACAATTTTTAAATTTTATTTTTTTAAATGTTTTTATAATTATTAATTGAAAAATAGAATATTGCAGTGTAAATTTTGGTATTTTGTCTTCGAAATTAAATGAGAAAATTAGCCATTTCCGTCCAATTTTATTGCTTAATAAATATTCGCATTGTGGCTCAGGCATCCACATGAGAGGGATACATGATCAATAGTGCAGGGATACTTGAGCCAGCTCTACACAATAAAATGTTATAAATTTAACTGCTTATTATTATTTCAGAAATGTTTTGCTTTATGCTTAAGATAAAAAAAAAATGTCCCTCAAAACCAGTCGTGGAAACAAAATTAACCTCATGGTCATTTTTGTGGTGATGTTTGGTGGTCGAAGAATCATTTCAAGTTTGTTTTCATCGATGACAGTAATGCCATAATTTTGTGGCCATATAAATTTAGAATCTGCAACTCTTCGAGAAAATTTATGCTCAGCCCATCTTCAGAAATATTAAGAATTTGTCCAACAAATTATTTTATGGTTTTCTTCTCTAGTATATTTCACCAGTAGCCAATCATTAATAGCAGGTTTCTTATTGATAAAATCATCACCAATTTGAATATTTCCAGCTACTGACATTGTTGATATTGTACCTTTAAATGAATAATTGTCAGGATCTAAAAAAGATGTATCGTAAGAGTCTTTCATAATTTTTTTTCCGATTTTTCTGGGAAAAGTTTTGTTTTAACCTTTGGTAGTTTCTAAGAAAATTTAAATTGTGATCTTTGTTGCTTTTCTTTTCTTTTTTCTTTTCGTGATACTTTTAATAGCTTTTCTTTAATTTTTTTCTGGAGTAGAAGTCAAACTAGCTGATTTAGCTCTTTTCCTTAATCCTTTCATAATGCGAATCAAGGCTTTTGGATAAGGTTGCACAACCTCTGGGAAAACAGTTGTTTCATTAGTTGAGGTCCCAGGAATAGGAGAATTCACAGACATATGACCAGAAAAAGAAAAATTAATTACAATATTCTGACGTAAGTTGACATCTTCATGGGGAGTAAAATCTGAAGAAATCTCGAAATTTTCAGTAGACGTACTTGATTGCTCCATAACTGACCTATCAATGACAAATGAGCTTTTTTTCCTACGTTATTATTTTTTTATGAAAGCCTACTACTCATATATATTTTAAACATAGCAAATTTTGTAAAAATAAACTACTCAAATGCTCTAAATAGCAAAATTAATGACCTCTAATTTCCCAATAGGGATAGTTGAGCCATGGCTCATGTATCCCCAGTCTCAATGTCACAAGTATCCCTACTAACCACCATTTCTGTTTACCAAGCTATAACTAAATAAAACCTCTAGATATTTAAACTATTTTAAACTTAAAATGTACCTGAAATTATAATTATTTCAACCAAGAATATCATTACAGGCTTAAAAACAAAATTTGAATACAAAAATATATAAAATTTAGACTTCTTAAAATTTATTTCAGAAAGTAAAAAAAGAATTATTGTTCATGACACTTTCAAAATTGCACCAAATTACTTGATTTCTTTTTCACATATGTAGAACTATAATTGTGTTTAAATGTTGTCAGCTAAAGAAAGAAAAGTAAACCTGCTGTAAAGAAAAAAGGGTGACTCAAGTTTCCCATATGAACAAGTATCCCTACTCTCCCATGTCTGGGACATTTTTCGACTTTCATAGCTCTCGAATACAACAAGTAATTCATGGTTTGAAATGTAATATGTACACAAAACCGTATGCCTATCTAGTAGGCATATTAAAGTGTAAATTTGGTGCATACATAAATCCTCGGTCTATAATTTAAAAAATATCTGAGACATTTTGTGACTTTCTTTTCTCTCGAATGACACAAGTAATACACAAGTTTGAAATATTTTCAGCTGAAGATGTGCCATTTCAAGAATTCACCACATTTAATCGATTCGCAATTTTAAACATCGAAACTTTATCAATTCTTAGATTTCTGCCAATATGCATATTCTTTGAGAAGAACTTACTAAAGCATTCATTTCGAATTGGGGTGGGGCTCTCTAAACCGGTGATTCATACTTCCTCACTCTTCACACTGGTGTGGCATAGAAATTTGAAATGAAAAATTTTGGTTCACGTCTCATCATCATTGTCTGTGCTCGGCACAGAATTTGAAAACTAAACCCTAATATCCAATATGCAACTTACAAATAAAATGTTAATCGATCAATCTATTAAAAGGTCTACAACTATCTCCTCTAAATCAAATTTATCCTAATGCCTCTGAATACACTTCAAGAAGGAGAAATTCCTTCGAAATGCATGAAATGGGTCGTTAAATTATTTCAAAGCAAAAATAAATCCGATATAAAAATATTGTTACTCTAAGTTTAATAAAACTCATAAAGAATTGTAGCAAAAAAATCTTACTTTTTATAGCTTTTTACTGCCTAGATCCCTAAATAATCGGACTATCTTTCTCATATTCCCTCTGTCATTCTCTTTTTCCCCATTCAGATATAAAAAGGTCTTTATTTGCTGTTATGTTAGGGGTCTCATAAAATAGAAAGCAGTCATACACATTGATGCTCAGCATGTTATACAATAAGGAAGAATACCGCTACTTTTACTTTCAATGACTATTGTCAGATGCCGTCAAATGTGAGGGCATTCGCTGTTGTCATACTCAATGTCTTACCCCTTTTCACTTCCTCCTTCGCTTCTTTTTATACCGAAAGACAGCTTAATAAGATATGGATCACAGATTCTTTAGACTTTCTGACCACTGCAGATGTTTAGAGGCACGAGATTTTATTTGGTAAGTATTATACATATTCAAATTTTGAATTCGAAGCACTTTAGTCTTAAAATACAGAAGGAGTTGCATTCAATCAAACTCAGCGGCGTTGCAGGGCTAAGATGGCCCCCGGGACATGCTGTTATATTTTCGCCCCTTCAACATAATTGACTTTAAAAAGTGGCATGAACACACTGATGTTTTGTCCCTATAGCGTACCTGAAGAGCGACGCCGGGGCGTCTATACCCATCCGCCTCGTTTTAAACTTTTATTTTATTTTGAGTAGATAAGATAACATGTGACACTAGAAACCCTGTGTTTGATATTCTTTAAGATGCGTGCTTTGAAGCTGTCTATGGTTTTTTTTCTAACCTTGAATAGGATTGTACAGAATAATCTTGGGATTGCAGAAATTTTGTAAGCACCTACTTTCAGACTTTCCAAAATTTGCAAGCAAAAAACTGTCGAAAAAACTTTGATTGCAAAACATTTTTCATTCAAATTAATCTACAATAATTTTAATAACATTTTTATTTATCTTATTACTTATTTCTTGGTTTTCCCTCATTATTTATTATTAAAGTTATTTACTTTCAAATTTCAGCTCATGATACATTTGTCCGCAGTGAAAAACATTTAGGGCACAATTTCCTTATCTCTTGATGCTGTTCAGATCCATTTCCATTCTTAGTTAAACGTTTCTTAGGGAAAAAAGGAAAGATTGAACTGACATTGTAAATGCGCATGCTCAAGCAGAAGGAAATAGGCCGAAGAGAATTCATAGTTCTCTAAGATGGATAAAGCTTCTCAGGAAATTAGCGGACAGGGAAAATTCCGTCGAGTAACTTTGATTTTCCCTGCTTTTCGGTTGAGCGTAGGAAGATACGATCGTTGCAGCATTTTAGATATAACATGTGAAACAAAATAAAAATGTGACTATATTTATACACTGAAAATAAGTGGGTCGTGCTGCAGTTCCGTAGTCCCTATACACGAGCCGCCCCTGCTTATAAGGCACATGGTGCTTCCGGTAAAATAAAACTGGCAGAAGTACGTCAACATCTTGAACACATGGTTCCCTCTGGTAGATGCGATATGAAAATAGGCAATGATAACCGAGGATAAGAGGGCAAATTAAAGAATGGCTGTCGATTTCAGGGAAGCGTCAAGTTCTGCACTTACATCAAAAAGCACCGTTGTGGAAATGAAGTCTAATGGAATGTTTTAAGCATTTGTTTATAAAAATTGAATAAAGCTGAAATCTTTACTTTTTTCTAGTTTTAAAAAGTAAACCAAATTATAAGGCTTTTGTTTAACAATCGAAGCGAATTTGTGAATAAAGACGAACCTCAAAACGCATAAAATTACTGTTAATATTTGAATGTTCAGAGAAATGAAAAACATTATAGCTTCAAATCATAAATATCATATCAAACATTATATTTCAGTTATGTATATTATCTACAGACATATTCTTTCTCATCGGATTATGATTTTTTTATTGTAAAATGCTTACACTGTGCCACAGTAAACATTTATCATAGATAAATACGTTTTATCCCGTAAGGTAACTTTTGAGGTCGAACCTCGGTGAAATTCTTCTTTGAGCAGAATATATAATATAACAAATCTTCAAGTTTTATCAAGTTTTGCCTGTTGTATTGGCATATACGTTGCCTATCGCTTATACTTTTACTCTACAAATTGAGTTTCTTATAATATTGCTTTAAATGTTATTATCGTTCAAACTTTTTGGAATATTTTTCATACAATAAAAGTAATTTTTAATAAGTCATAAATCAAATATTTTTACAAAATATTATATCAAAATTTTCTTTGGGGGCTCACGGTTTCACTAATGCGTCAACTTTAACACAAACAGGAGGCCATTTTAAAAAGACTGAAACAAAAAATTAACCATATAACTTAAAAGCGCAGAAACTTAGACAGATTTAACAAAAGTAACCGCAATAATAGAAAATATTAACAGGCCTAAAAATGGAAAGAAATACATTGGCACAAGCCAAAAAATGATGCGTTCCGTCAGTCGTTCTTCAGAGAATATAGCAGGAATTTCCAATTTTGCTGCCGTTGAACGATTCACAGTGTCCCAAAGCTTTTAAAAACACACATTTTTAGTCATACATTTGTATTTCTTTTTCGAAAAATGTCAAACAAACCATGAATGTCAGCAACCGCAAGTAGTTTCTGGAAGATTCACGAATTTCTGACACGCTGGGGTATCCATTGAATTGAGGATGAATTTAGTTTCGTTGCCTATCTATCTCGCAATATTAAACATTCCATTGTAGAACAAATGTGTAAAGTTTCCATAGAACATTTTTTTATTAATATCGGAGAACAGAATAATTATATTTACCTAAGTAGCCATATATAAAGCCATATAGTAGTCTAAGCAGTCATATTACGGGCCTAAATCAGGGCTAAGCTATGGGCCTAATAGTATCAATAAAAAATATTGCACTATTATTCTCTATGATATTCAGCAATAAATCACGTACAAACCTGTAAATAATACAAACTCGGGCTTTATTTTGATTCTGATAGTCAGCCTTGTTTATTAAAACTGTGGAGCTGTTTATTATTGCAATACTACCTATAACTCATATATTCAAGGGAATCAAAGTAATAAAAGAAGTTATGTGGGTTAATAAAAAGTTATGGAATGTTATGAATATTACAGAACTTAAGAATTTAGCAAATAACATCATAAAATACACCCTTTGACAACCACATACTTCTGACAAGAATCCAAAACAAATTAATTTGTTACCGAAGTTGCGAACTTTTATTATATTTGACTAGAGAATAGAAGAAAAATATTATCATATATTATCATCTCTAAAATAAACAACTTTATTGAGTTTAGGTGCTCATAGATTCATCTCTATATCACAGATGAGTGACATATTGCCACGTCCACACTTACAATTTGCTTTAGTAAGCAACAAAAGCCAAACTCTGGGAACGAAGTTTTAAACTAAATTTATATGACAGTTCTCCAAAATAATGCTATATACAAGAATGTAGATAAAAGCGCTGAATCAATATGCGTGATAAAGTACTGAAAAATCTTTATGAACCTATGGAATACATTTTCTTCACATCCTTTTAGTTAAAATAAGAGTCATTGGAGCAATAAAAAGTGAGGCAATCTAAGTCCCTGGCTTTTTCTTACTTCTTTCTAAAGTTATGAATGATGATGGTTATTAAGAGCCGTTTTTTATTTATATGCTTAATGTTCCCATATACTTTAATCTTTCCAACTCATATTATTTGCTGAGTTGTTCGACAGTAAAAAAAGATTGTTGAAAATGTCTTTTTATTCCGACTTTCCTGACTTTAGAAATGTAGGACAACACTTTTTAAGTAATCTAAAGCTCACTGAAGTACACAGTCATGACCATTTATATTATTTCTTTAAAAACTTAATATTTATATCTTACTTTTGAGTTGATATATATATTTTTTTAAACTTGGGTTTTACCGTTTAGATGCCATACATTTTATTTTCTTCGGATTTGTTTCAGGCGATTGATTCACTCCAACAAATATTGATTATAAGCGATTAAATAGGAATTTTCATTACATATATTTTAAAAAATTATTGAAAGATAAATGTTTTAACTCGAGATAATCTATATCAATTAATCATATAGACTATCTCGAATCTCTATCTTTTAAATAGGGAGATTTTTAAATATTTCAGTTTTTCTCTGTATTCAAATTCTCTTCTTTATAGGTCTGCTTAGGATAAAAACCATCTTATAAACTTTATTACTTGATAAAATTATTTTCCATTGTTTTATAATTTTGCGCCATTGTTCCAAACAAAGAAGAGTGAAATTATGACTCAAACTTCATACATCTAGTTTTTCTTAAAGATTTCCACAAGTGGTTTTACTACTGATGTACACTCGTTCCACTATGTCAAATATATACTAAACCTGCTTTTAAATTTATTTATTATTACTTTCCATTTTATTGATTTTCTTCAAAAGTTACATTTCAGTCTTCAAAATTTCCGTATATCCAAAGCACAAAACATTAGGAATGAAAATATTATATATTCATCTGGAGAAAATCTGAACTATTTTAGCAAGAATACTTTAACACAGTTAATAGAAAGATGCATGATAATTTATCTTTCAAACTTTTTACATACATGCATTTGAAAATCTCTACTCAAAAATATTTTCTGCGTTTGAATTTCACGCGTATTGCGAAGAATGTAGCGATCATTTTGAATCTCACTAACGCTTAGAGAAAACACAAATATGCATAATATATTCAGATAAACCCATAAGACTGAAATATTATTTCGAATATAGCAACTTGGATGTTAAGTATATTGGGCCCGAATGCTATAAAGTCGCAGCTTGCATAAAGAGGAAAAAGTACCACAAGATCATAAATACTCCTTCAAACCTGTTTAGAGTTTTCGTAACATATTGCAGACTTTGGCCGTCGAAGTCTAGGGTTGTCATGTTGTGTAAAACTGAAGTACAGCAGGACAAGCTGAATTTATTGGTATGAGATGAAAAGGATTGGATGGGAACCATGGGGAAGGCAACATTTTATCATTCACTAAAGTATGAAATGTTTACTTTCGCACTGGAAATCTGTTACCTTCTATATAATCAATATTTCAAATAAATTATTCTCTGTAAGTCGTTTCTCAATAGAATATAGACAAGACGGACATAAAAACAATATTTGTAGGCAGAGTATTTGAAAAAAGATGGAGAAGGCCAAACCAAGCACGCAAAAATAATTCTGGCGCACAACATAGAGAGTCTATTAGTAATATAGATAATGATATTTTAGTGCTGTTCTTTGAAAAAGGCGACCTCGAAAGACTTCACTTATATTTAAAGATTACCTCTCATTTTGGGACCACAGTGACCTGGTAACACTGTCTAGGCTGCGCAACTGGAGGGTGACGGATTCGATACCTACTTCCACCGAAACTTCTTCGTATATTCTGGCATAGTGTACATTAAATCCGTTGGGTACAAATACACTTCTCCTGGTGTGTAAGATTGTAGAGAGGGGTACTGATTTAAATATCGATCTCGTCGTCTGACATAAATTTAAAATTACGAAATCAGTCCCAAAATAATCCTCGTTCAGCTTCATTTGGGATTTTAATCTAACTGAATTACCTCACATTTGGACAATAAACCTTAATGAGCATTATATGAACTTTTGATCAATATCTCCGTTTTCTTATACCTCGAGGTTAACAATGAAAATGCTTGCAAGAAACGACTCTTATACTATATCAAAAGTCTTTTCACTGAATCTGCTGTTCTGAATTGACCACGTCTTTTAAAACATAACAGATCTTTAAGAGGAGACTATATCACTTAATTAATAGGGCCACGGTAACCTAGTGGCAAGATTTCGACTTCGTGGCCAGAGAGCTCCAGGTTCGAAACTCGTTCCACTGAAAATCAGCCGTGTATGTGGGCCCGCCGCACGCTAAATCAGGGGGCCAAATGCCCCCCGCCATCATGGTGCGGAAGCCTGGAGGGGGGGAGGCAGCCCAGGTGCAGTCCCTGTAGTCTGATCGCGGTTCAAAATTGCGAGGTCTGACCCAAAATAGCCCATTTGTTGTTTCAAAACAGGACGTTAATGTAACTAAACTAAGTATCACTTAACTAAAGTGTTACTAATAATTTTTTTTAAAACCCTGTGCCTGTGCCATAAGGCAGTCAATTCTGAAATACTTTCAATCAATATTAGAGTTGGCATGTTTCTATTTAAATGCTTCAGAGTTACATGAAAACCGAGAATGGAGCTTTAATGATTACTATTAAGGGTGAAAAATTTTTATTCATACAAGAATTGATCCAGCTTCTTCATACCATCATCTCAACAAGTACAATTTTTAAATATTAATTATATTAAGGTCCCACGGAATAAGGAAGCAACACGATGGTTATTTTGGGACGATATCGTAATTTTGAACCGTTGTCAGATGACGAGGACGGTACGTTGAGCCGGCACCTCTTCCCTAAATTCCACTCGTTCTGGTGAGAGTACGTTTGAATCTCGATGCCTGATTTAACGTGTCCCAGGCCGACTTGCACGGCAGATATTTGGTGGAATAAAATTTCGAACCTGGAATCTTCCAGTCCCGAAGCCTTGAATTTACCACCCAGCCACCACAGCAAGTATAGAGTAAGCCCTTTAATATCTCTGTAGCTTTTTCTGCGAAATTTCTATTTTTAATCTACTCTTAAGCTTTTATTCCATTAAAGTACAGCATTTGCCTTGAAACTTTTACCAGAATTAATGTTAACTGTAGAGAACAACCTCACACGTTCTTAGCTTTACGAGTCTTTAATGCCAAACTTACTTATTGAGCCATTAAGAATGTAGTTGTACACAAAAATTGCTCGTTGTGTGTATTTAATAGGAAGAAGTAATTAATCCTTGTAATTGTTAAACTTCAGTCAACCGTTAATTTAAGCCTCTTCTTCCCTTTAAAAAGCTTCTAAACAGACGTTAGGTGTCCGTTTTTCTCTCGATGTTTTCGTACACAACCATACAAAGATGGCTTAACCCGTCAGCACACGCTACGTTAGTATATGTGCTGGACAAATTTTACCCCATTATTCTCCGTTGCATAATAAGCTTGCGATATATGATTAGGCTAAAATAAAGCGTTTATAATAAATTATGAACTAATCTGAAGAGTTAAAAACAATTTAACGCGATACTTTTTTTATATTTATTTCCGAAAATCGAATTTTAGCTGAACAAGTATTTTTACTGAAAAATGCACACATAAAAGTTTTGACTCACAAATTTTGAGATAAAATAAATAAAATTTTTTCAACTGACTTCTTTAAAGTGCACATATCAATATTTAGAAACACATATATAATATTCTTTGTATTGAAATTTTACGAGTCTAAAATTACTACAAAAATAATAGATATAATTCTAATAAATATTACATAATATATGTACCATTTTTTTAATAAAAATATAACTTAGCAGAATTTTAGTCATTCCATCTGCTTACCGTTTGAACAATGTTCAGAAAATATGATAATATGCCTTCTACAGATTAGCTTATTGCCCTCTGAACAGGACACTGATGTTTTTTCGTCATCCTTTCTGGCACACATATCGAAACGTCCGGATCTTCTTTTCGGAATTTTTTCTTTTTGAAAGTATTCTTGTTCTCCGGATAATCTCTTCACACCAGCTCTAAATTCTTTTTCGCGTCTGTAAGCGTCCATTTTGTCTCCCACTTCGTTGTTCAATGCTGGAGAAAAATGAAACGCTAGCACACGTGCGGGTTAAAATTCCTCCCGTCTGGTATTATTGCAGTAATAAAACCAGATTTTCTGAACGCAAATTAATGATCTCCTTTTGAACATTTGTTCATGACCTTGACAGGTACCATATGTATAAGAATGGTCATTTAAGAATTACCCCATTTTTTATGCAGAAAAATTCAGCTGCGGTAGATTTTGTCCCAGCGCGTGTGCTGACGGGTTAAAACATGTTTGTTATAAGCCATCTTTAACAAACATGTCTAAAATGTTTGCAATTGCGTGTTATGTAACCAAACGTTCTCCGCTGATGTCTATAAAAATTATCCGAGACATTCAAAATAAACTTTTTCATTTGAGGCTTGTCACTGCATTTTTTTTAGTTCTATGTCGTTTTTTTATGCTTTCCTGTAATAACGACAGAATCTTATCCGACGAATATAAATTTTATCCCATATTGAAATTCAAAATTATATATATATGTTACTGTGAAAGACCGAAACTGGAGAATGTTGACATTCACCGGTGACATTACTATGTGAATGTTGACATTCACCGGTGAAAGTCGACATTCTCCAAACTTCGGTCTTTCACGGTAACATATATATTTAATGATGCCAGTTTGATTAATATGCTCTTTTTTTCTTAATTTCCGTATTAAAATGTATTTCTAAGTACGACTAAGATAATGGGCACATTAATAAATGCATTAAATATCAGCTCATGTGTTGTCATCAGACCGCGGTTCAAAATTACAAGGCCCGAGCCAAAATAGCCCTCGCATTGCTTCAAAACGGGGCGTTAATACAACTGATCTAATGTATATTGGATAAACTCAATTTTATAAATCAAAACTCATCTTCAGTTTGAAAAATCAACAACCCCATTCAAAACTATACAAGAGTGATCGGGAACTCACTTTTTTATTCTTATCCGTGGTCAAATGATAAGCGTGGGCCCTAAACTGTCATCCCATTTCCTATATTTTCATTCCAAAACGGACATATTTGTCGCTTGGTTGCATAGTTAACGAACAGTGGACAAAAAATAAATGAATCGCGTCTCGATCCTTTGAACCTCCAATTTCGAAGCCGACTGTAACCAGAAAATCTGAGTCTATCCCCGCCCATCCGAGTCATCTGAATGACATCCGCTGTAATAATTCGAGTACTGAGGCTGGAGTCCTAATAGCCTATCACCAGGCCACGGCTCGACCCCTCCCGAAGGAGGTACGTGCTATCACTGGAGCAGGGACCCAGAGCCTTTCCATTTCTATACACCCAGGGGAAGAGAGAGCCTGCTTACTTATCCGGCGGCCTCTCATCCGTGAACTCGCGGTGCCCCCACAGTAAGCCACAGCTGGCCAAAATTATGAAATGAAAATTGTAGAAATGGTTTCCTTATGAATAGAAGCGGTGCAATACATTAATAACATAGCAGTTTTAAATAGTTAAACGAGGTGGTAGAGCATAATCCTCTTCGTCTAGAAGTTAAGATATTTATTTTAAAGGCAGAATATTTATTCACACTGATGCCTTAAACTTCACCATGAATAAACCTCGAGTTACGATGCATTAAAATGCGTTTGATGAACTTTGATTAATTAAATCTATATGGTGATGCTGTAAGTGGCTGTTCAAGAAAGTGGATTAAGTGGCATTCCAAGAAAGTGGCTCAAGCGATCTTTCAAGTGGCCTTCCATTTGGTGTTTATAAAATGGTTTAAATGCTTACGTTAAACGGAAACAAAGTATGAAATAATTCTATGTTCTTTATATTCTCCTCTTTGAGAAAAAATTCCTAACACATAACAATATAGAACAGAGATTCCTAAAGAACAACTTTTATTTCTCATTTCATATCTAAAAAGTAATTCATAATTCGAAATCTGTTGGAATCTATTTTTATTTAATTTTTAATTATACTTCTAACGATCAGATTTAAAATAATGTTTTTAAAATCTGTTTTTCAGAGGGAAAATGCATGAAATCGTCTATTATGGAATTTCAATTCTGTTTCGTAAATATGACGTCCATTTTTAACAGGATTATATCTAAGATATAGAAAAATATCCGAGGAAACGATGCATCTTTTAAGTCAAGCTAAAGGCTTAATCAATCGGCTGCATTAACCCATTATCTGCCATTGCCCCTTTTTTGGGACGTTTCTTTTCTAATTATTTTCACCTAAACAGTGCAATTTTTAGCTTTAATTGTTGCACTGACTTCTATAAAAGGTACAAATCAATAAAAATATTTTTAATTAAAAATATAATTGATTCTAATTAAAAATTAATTAATCAATTTAATTAAAAATTTCAGAAGCAGCGTTTTCTTTCATATTTCATTCATGTCATCGTATTAATATAATTTTTTGTTGAAAAATTTAAATAAAAGTTTTGGCTGGTAATGCGTTAATACGTTCAAGAATGCCAATTCAAAAATCGCATTTTTTCATACAAGTTTATGCGAAATATGAAGATTATATTTCTAGATCCTCCCAGATTAGACAAAAAAATTGCGCGGAAAGTTTATAGTATTTTCTTGAAAAAGGAAAAATGCAAGTTGCTTTCTACGCATGTTTCGATTTTTATAAGAATGATGAAATAAGAGCCGATAAATAGAATACTATTCGTTCATAGAATTTGGTCGCATTTTTTGCAAGACTTTTTAGTAGTTATGAAAACTGCTAATATTATTGTGAATATTATATATTATGTAGATATTATTGAAAATCTTAGAATGCTCACCAAATTAGAAAAGACCTTTACTAAATTTGACATAAGTATATATATTACACAAAGTATTTGTAATTTAATACAATAGTGCTTTTTCTCATGGCTATAAACAAAAACTTTTATTATCATCATTATTCAAATATCAAAGACATTCGTAAAATGTTTACTAAATATAAAAACTAGCTTTTCCTAATTTTGGCATAAACAAATATATTTTACATACACTTTTTTCAATTAAAACGAAATGGCGTTTTCTTGTTCTATCCAGTCCTTTGAGCATTTTCAAATTTCATTCTAAAGATGAACAGTGTCGGTTATTTTAAATCATTTTTATCTACATTAACAGAAATTTCAATTTTGACGGTTTTTATTTGATCACGTTTTCATTTCTTATCCAAACGAGACAAAAATGAAAGAATTTATTGGAGTTAGATTCATTCGTTATTAAATTATTCTGAGTATTTTTCTCGTGGTTACGATAACAGTCATAGTTATCATAATAAAAATAACTGAGAAATTCCTTCAATTTTCATCACATTGTAAAAACCAGACCTTCCCAACTTTAAGTTACGCTAACATTTTTTCATAATTTATTACGACATGCCGCCTTTTAAGCAATTTTATAGTTTACTTTTTCGGTAGAGTTCGTCTCGAGACGAACTCCACTGGTTACTTTGCACGTCTTTTTTCCAACTTTAATAGATGACCCTCCGTAAAGATGGTTTTATAGTTGCGAAAAGGGATGAAGTTGTTTACATTCTTTGCTCCTCCGCCCCGTGTTTAGGGACCTAATGTGGTTATATTCGGGTTGGGACTTTAAGTCCTCGGCCGTATTTCTCATTTGAGGAGCCATGTAGTTTTGGAGAAGTACCGCGTAGTCCATCCACGTTGCCTAGGAAACGCACTAAAGAGTACTTTTAGATGGGTTCTTAATACTATGGGATAGGGAGTTGGAGGTACCCAATAAATTTTAGTTTGCGGTTTTCGGCCCCAGCTAGACTGAAATCTACTACTTGGTATTGAATCTAAGGGAAGAGACTTTTTCCAATACTACTAACCCTACGCTGCAAGATTGTCTTTTTATTTTTCAATAAAGATTGTTAGAATCTATATAATCGAGCGTAAAATTACAGCAGAAAAAATTTTAAATTTATTTCTAATTAAAATTAATTATTAAAACAAATAATAACTGTTTAGTTAAAATTTTATTTACTAAAAAAATTCTTCACCAAGTCAAAAATTTAGTAAGGTCCATTAATCTTTTAATTATTCAAAATTAAATGAAGAAGTAAGGATGCCAATATGAATCGTTGCATTAAGTAGAATTAAAGGACAAACAACACAATAATTATAAATTTTACTCACGGAAAACTTCCAGGGGCACGTTAAAATAGTTTTTGTCTTCATGAAACTTATTTATTATTGAAACATGGTTTTAAAGAAGTGATAAATAAGAAAACATTTAAAAAGTACCATTTACTGATTTTCTTCCTCCGATGGAACTTCTTCCTGTGCTTCATGTTTCTTAGCCATGCCACGCCTTAACCCACTAGCCTATTGGTGGGTAAATTAAAGGAGTTCATATTATTGAATTATAAAGTTTTGAACTCATTTGGAGGTAACAAAGAAGTCAGACAACCTCGAAACGAACTATTGAAAAGCGAATTTAGTAATCAATAGTTCGTTTCGTAAATTTTGTGTTACAAAAAATACAAAATTTCGCTTACTCATTTAATGCTTTGTTTTTTTGTAATAAGTTAAATGATTCAGTTCATGCTCATGTAATATCTGCAATACATGGTTTGGTTTCGTTTCACATGATTTAATTGCACAAAAGACAGATTTGGCTGGGCCAAACAAATGGTCTTCTTGCAGGAGAGAAAGATTTTGCAACCATTGTATCAAAATTAATAAATTAATAAAATAATTTAAATTAAATACACGATTTTTAATAACAGTGTATTTATTTAACTTCCAAGAAGGACATCATTTATTTTACTTTCAGAAAGTGTTTAATCTCTAATGGAAACAATTCGCATGACGTCATTTCCTTTTTTTCTTCCATAACATGCGCATTGGATGCAAAAACACGTGCTGATGTTTATACCGTGAACCAAAAAAGACTCCATTCAAATATTTTTGGTAGAAAGAATATTATTCCTTCTTTGCAACTTTTCCAAAATGATGTTGTTCTAATGTTAAAAATGCAGACGGAAGCATCGAAAGTTTGCAGTACTTTAGGACAAATTTCATCTTTTTCAAATTAAACAGAATCAATTCTATTATTTATTTTTCACACGAGTATTCCGCATTCCCCTCTTTCTAAGCACAATATATAAAGCAAAGTCTGTGTTATTTATTTGATTGTAGTACGCTTTTTGTTCATCCTTGGTTATTTACCCTTTATTCTAACAACAAAAAATTTATTTTCCAGGTAAAACAATACCAATTTGAAAACTGACTCGTATTTTGTTTCCGAAAGTTTTCATAACCCAAGGGTTTTCTTTATACCCGATATCTATAACGAAACAAAATAATGAGACAACAAATCTATCATTGAAATCGTACATATTTTTGTATATCTATTTGAAACGAGCAATGTTCAACATTTCTGTCTAGTTTATTTTACATCGTGGTTATATTATATTATCTCAACAGCTCTTCTATACATTATTTGAAAATCGCAGACTTGCATGACTTTGAAATACTCGAGTTCACCTGTAGGAAACTTTTTTAACAATGTTACAAGAAGTGTGGCGGGTAGGAGGGTCTCGCGTTTCCTCGTCTTCCTAACGTCGCAAGCTCCATCTCCTGTGAAAGTCAGTGGATTCTTGTGACGCACAGTGGTCCAGTTTCGTTTTCTAGCGAGACAAAAATCATAGCGACGAAACTAAACACAGCAGAGACTTGAAATTTGCACAGTTTAAAGGAAACGGGCTTCAGTTATATCCCATGAAATTTCATAACAATCGGTTGGATATTTCTTGATTTGTATTAATTTATTTAATTCGTTCCCATTGTTCTCTATGGAGGGAACTGTTGTAATCTGCGGAAAAGTCAATAATTAGTTGTATAAAACTTAAAAAATATCTGATAAATTTTACCAAATGAAGTAAATAGCTTAAAAATAAGATTTGTGAAATTTTAGTAAAGTCTAGTAGGTATTTTTTTATTTTTAACATTCCAAATATTTGCTATGTTAAAATATATCTAATAAATGATTGTGCGATAAATTAAAATGCCTTTCAAAACGATTAGAAAGTGAAACAATTTCGTTAATATGATATAAATGTTATATAAATACTATTAAATCTTTTAAAAAATTACTTTTAAGAGTAAAATTACCGCAGTTTTCACAAAAATAATATGAAAATTCAGGAAATATTCCAAAACATTTTAATAACTAACTTTTAAGCGTAATAGATAAGGATAATGCTTTTCATCGTGTGAATTATGTTTTATATTATTTGTTATTTATGAAAAAGTATTTGTGGTAAGTTTTCCTAACTTTATCGTCCTTTTAGCTGTAGCTGAAGACAGCATTTGAGAGTTTGTCACTGAAGCAAACTAACTGTCTTTAAAATTTCAAATCGCGTTCTGAACTATTCCAAAATTTTCGTGTTTTCGGGAAGTTTATGTCAACTACTAAATCAGAAATAAATATTGAAATCGATTTAAAATACTTTTGAAACCATTCAGCGTTTATTTCTTAAAAAGTGAAAATGTATTTTAGATTCAGTATTTGCCCCCTTAAATTCGATAATTTTTTAATAAAATGTTCGAATTAATGTTGTTTGAATTTTTATTAATTAACATCTAGGCTAGAACAAGTTAATTTAGTCTTTCAACAGGTCTGTAAATACTCAGATATTTATTTTTGCGTCATTGAAGGAAAAAGTGAAAATTCTTCACTGACATGCATGACATTAAAAAATAAAATAAATGAAAAAGTCGGGGTTTATCGGAGCTAAGTTTTAGACATTTTGTAGAGGATAGAGTGCAGAAATGATTTAAAGTAGTCTCAAGGTGTGCAAAGTTGTGCAAATTTTTTAAATTCACTTTAAATTTGAAAATTTAGTTGAAAAAAAGGGGCTTTTTAAATATAGTATAAAAATATGGAAAATATTAAAATTATGTGTTAAAAACGGTATCGTTTACTTGCCCTGGAATCGGACATCATGAAAAATCTAAAATTAGACAGATAAAGAGCAATGTAGGACTTTACAGAACGGAATCCGAGGGCTCACTGAGAAACGCGACTCAAATGTTCGAAAGACATTCTTCAGCTTTAACCTCCGTAAAACCTCCTAAGACTGCATGTTTATACAAAAAAACCTATGGCTTTCAGGGTTCCAAACGGTTCTCTACCTACCCTCAAAGAAAATAAACCCATTTGCCGACCTCGAAATTTCGATTTTTGTCGCGCTACAAACCGAAACTGGACCACTGTGTGACGGCAAGAATCGTCAGCACCCATGCCGTATGATAATGAGGCATGTTGACGAAAGGCTATTCGACATTTCGTCGTATACTAAGGTAAGTGAAGAACCACTCGCCGAAAACATACGAAAATTTAATGTAACAGCTGGAACCACTAGCGACATATGGTATTTTATGACGATATGCATGATTTGAAAGCAGAAGTAACTAACCTATGCACGTATTTTATATTAATAAAATATTTTGACTAATTTGACATAAGACATTTTGTTACAACATCGACGATTTAATACTCTTGGTCCAATTAAATTCGAGGTGCACCGTCTAGTGGTTTTCTAGCTGTAGTGGGTAAGCCGTACGTCAAAATGAAGCGATGGTAACCACCGAAAGGGGCGCCAGCTAAGAAATGTTTGCCAATTCTGGGGAGCGTCATATCTTGCTAATGGTTTTTCGTCAACTTCTTACTTCGTTACGATAAAGAAAGAAATATAATATAGACTATTTTAAAAAACATGCTTTTATTAGTGTACTAAAAAAATAAAACTTTCTTTACTTTAAATATTTTGCATTTTAATCATTAATTTAGAATTCATTATTAAAATTAACAATTTTCTTTTATCTCGCTCAAATTCGGTCACGGATCTTGGTACCATCTTTGACACTAAACTTCATTTCACCCAACACATTGATTCCAAAGTCTCTAAGGCATATCGCAGGATTGGAATTCTTAAACGCAAAACCAGAGAATTTTCGAATGAACTTGCCCTGATGGTCTTGTACTACGCTCATGTCCGATCCAATCCGGAATATTTGCAGAATTGTCTGGGATCCCAATTACCGAAAAAAGATTGAAATTATTGAGCGAATACAAAACAACTTCTTGCGATATTTACTCTATAAGAAAAATGGATTTTACTTGCAGGATGTATCTTCTTCACTTCTACGTAATATCTTTAATATGCCTAGTTTGTGTTCCTGACGAGAGATGTTTCTTACGTTCTTTTCTTTTACAAAGTTATTAATGGTTCGATCGATTGTAATGATACACTGAGCTCTATAGATTTCGCAGTGCCCGCCAGATTTTTAAGGAACTAAAGTTTCTTTCCAAATGTATATTCAAAATTTAATTATATTAGCAGGTTCTCGTTATATAAATTTTATAAAATTTTTAACAAGTTCTCTGATGAACTTGATATTTTTAATATGTCTCTTGGTGCCTTTAAATCGAAATGCTTACAGCTTTTAAATACATGATGAGTTTTATTTTGCCTTTTTACAGCTTTTTAGATTTTTATGCCTTTTGTTTTTCCGTGTTCTTACGTATTCGACCATTTTTTTTAAATGTTTTTTGTAGGTTTTAATATTTGTACTTTGTTTTTGGAGCCGTTTTGCAATTTATTTTTTATCTCAAGTGTGCATTTTCGTCTTTAAACTTTTAAACTCCCGGTGTGTTTTAGAGGATTTGGTGCTTGTGTGTTTTGACTTTTTAACCTTTGCCTTTTGGAAATGGTCTTTTAATTTTTTTAAAAAAATTACGACTTTTAGAATCATAGTGTGTTTTAATGTTTTTGTGATTATGCGTTTTAGATTTTAATTATATATGCGTTTGCAAATTTTTTATGATTTTGTGTATTCTCTGTGTTCAACTTGTTATTTTCTAGCGCATTTTTTTTTTTATTTACTCGTTGTGGCTTTTGTTCTTCGTGTGTTTGTTCATCACAGCACTCTGTAAATGGAGTTCTCTGTAGTGTGCTGTTCTTTAAATAAATAATTTATTATGAAAATTAAGGAATTTTGTTGTTTTTTTATAATTCACTACCAAGTGGCACGACTCGTAGAAAATCAAAATTTAATTAAATTAATCGCTTAACTAGTAATTAACATCTGTGAACATTAAGATAGTGATCATTCAGGACAAAAAATTTAAAACTGTATGTGGGTGAAAATCGATTGCCAAATTCAATCTTTACAAACATAAAAGTTTTCCAGTTGACGAAAAGTGTGAAAAATATAATAAGAAATGTCTTGTCATACATCCCAAGAATATGCTCTGTCATTATTTTGGTTCGATTTCTTTCCTCGGGATTAAGTGAAACGGAACTTTGAAATATTTATATTAACTTAAATCAATTCAGTATATGGATGTTTGCCTGAGTAATATTCAAGAAGAAAGACTAAATATTACTTGTCGAATTAAAATCAACTTTTCAATATTTGTGAAATTTATAATGTTCAAAACTTTTGAAGTGTTCACAATCCTAATATATATCGGATTTCTTGATAAATAACAAAGCAGCGAGCGGCATAAAATATGTAGCTTAGTTTTGCGATATTAACGTCCCGTTTTGAAGCAATACGAGGGCTATTTTGGGACGGACCTCGTAATTTCGAACCCTGGTCAGATGACAAATGAGCTGGTACTCACTCTCCCAACTTCCGCACCACACCAATGAGAGGACGTTTGACCTCTTGCTTATTATTTAGCGAGCAACAGGCCCAATACACGGCGGATCTTCAGTTGAATCGGGTTTCGAGCCTTTTACCCTGCGGCTCCGAGACTGAACCTTACCACTAGGCCACCGCGGCCCTGCATAAAATATGTAGACCAACACATTATGAAACATTGACTAGATTTTCGTTTGTTTTTGTTCTTAGAGTTTTATTTGATTAGCTAGAAAAGTACCCAGCGTTTCCCGGTTTTTCCCTCATTAAAACCTTGTAGGGGCAAGGAAAAGAAATTATAATATATAAATAATATAATATTTTATTAGTATAATTTTATTCTTAGAGATACGGGGGTATGAGACGGCGTTCTAGATCTAGTATAATTTTATTGATGGAACTTTTTTATCAAATTTTAATAAAATAATTTACAAAGTAACCCTAAAATATCTGTAGTCGACCATGGAGAAACATGTTTTCCAAGTTCTATGAAAATCGCTTCAGGATGAAACATGTCATCCAAATTTCATGTTAATCGGTATGTTTGTTAAATGTATTTCAATGGCACATCACCATCCAACTTAGGTGGGATTGAGTTATGGTTCATTTACCTTAGCAGTATTTTTAGTGGAAGAATAAGAAACATGTATACTATGTTTCACCAGCAGTTTTGAAAACATGTCATCCTAAGGGACTGATTAGAAAGTATTTATCTCCATTTTATTTTTAGTTCGGCAGTCTGGTAAATTTCATCCAAATTTAATACCAATCAGTTCGCTAATTGGTTTATTTATTTCAATTACCCATTCCCACCCTTCCCTGGGGCAGTATATGCTATGTTAATTATGCAGTATTTTTAGCCAGCTAATGAGAAAGCTAGCTCTGTATCAAGAGTCATCAAAATTGCTCTACCCGTTCTGTACACATCTCTATACGCTTTGGAGATAGTTATCATTTTGAGGGGTTGATTAAAAAAGATTTTACACACCAACACTTTTAGTTTGACAGGTTGAAACATGTTGATCAAATCCATGTCAGTCTATTTGCTATATGTATTTTATTACTAACCCCTGCCCTACTCAGAAGGGGTTGGGTTGGATTGGATTTACTCACACAGATGTTTAGTCGGCCAATGAGGAGCATGTAAATTAAGTTCCAGCATCGCTTCCGAACCCCCGCAGAAGTTCGGAAGTGTTGCGGGAACTAGAAAACATACGCTCACATACATATCTAGAGTTATATAATACACATATATAGATTTATGATTTATGGTATGTCGGCTGGTTGAAAAACTTCATGGAAAACCAAGATGCAACTTCAGCCGCTTCAGTCATATGACAACTCGTTGCGACAACAGTTAAGCTGAAATGCCAAAAGCGGTTGCGATATCAATCGATAGATAAATAAATTTAATGCAAAGTATGTCGTTTGCTTTTGGTTAACTGCTGCTAATCGTGTTTGAAGTAATTAACAATTTAGTCCCCTGTTATCAGTCTGTGGCGAAAATAAAACTGGATTAATTAAAAGTAGAGGTCGCCTAGCGGTCGAAATTCGACCGTAATTCATTAAATTTTTAAGTTTGATCGTTATTGAGGTTATTTTTTATTGAAACAAAAAAACCGGGCGGTTAAAAAAATAAATGTTTTCCGACTGTTGACCACAGACTTATGTGTTTGACATTCAGTATGAACGTAAAAAATGAATGTTTTATTTTATTTAATTGAATGTATTAGTAATACATAATAAATTCCTTAGAGACAATCTCTACTCTGTGCGACTGTTTGACCACAGACTAATATGTGTTTGACATTGACAGATTTAAATCATCCGCATTTTGTATTTCACTCCGAAGAGTTTTTTAAAATAAATAATCTAAATAAACTCCCTCTTGGAGTGGATTTCACTGCGGGGGATTAAATCAACTACAAATCATCCACTCCGCATTTACTCCGCTAATTTTTTACAGTGTATGAACGTAAACAATGAATGTTTAATTTAATTTATTGTATTTGTAACATATTATACATAAATTTTATTTTTCTGCACTCCTTCTCCATATGAACTTTAACTATGCCAAATCTCACACTCCTTCGTGAGCCCAATGTGCTTAAAAAGGGGCACAAAGTTTTTTCTTCACGTATTAATATAGATTCTTCTCATTCCTTCTGAAAATTCGATTGATAATACTTGCTATACAAATTTATTGTGTATGAATGATAAAGTGGTCAAATGTCACATTATATCAAACATTAATAAAATTGGGAAAAAAGAGAATTTCAAAAAATAGAAATTGGTTTGTTAAAAAATAAAAGACACGATGGTTACATCCGGTTTACTGTCTGTACTCAATGAATACAAATGTGTATCAAAAATATTCTAGCCCTAGCGCTCTAAATCGCCAAAAATGACAGCACAGGTTTGTACTTGCAACTATAGTGACCCGCCACCTAAACCTTTCACTGCCACCGACGCACTAGTGCGTCAGAATAACGCCACCTTATTGGATGACACCCTTCTCTACTATATCTTTACTCTATGCTAGAACTCCGAAGGCGAGTGGCACTTTGAAAAAGTTCGCCATTAGAGTTCTCTTCCATTTTTTTCCATTTTATTTATTTTCATTTAATGTGCTTTAATTTTTAATAAAGCTTGATTTTTGTTTGATTATTTCGTAATTGGTCAGTTGATTTTTAACAATATCGTTGATGCAATCACTGGATGCTGCTGCGTTGCGCGCAAAAGGTATATTGTTATTCCTATTGTGTACTTTTGTTTCTTCTGTATTTTCCATTTTGTAATCAAATATCTTTGTATTCTATTGGAAGTTGCAGCATTTTTGCGCCATTCTGTTCAATACAAAGTTTAATTTTTAATATATCTTGTCAAATTATTTCACTTCTACTTGTTATCTCTTTACTACAACAGATAAGGGGTCATCTATTTAGATTGTTCAAATCCGAGACGCGAGTTGTGGCAGCGAATGTGTTAATAAGGCTGTGTTCCAAATAGCATAGTGAAGCTTATTGTGATCACATGTGTATTAAAGTCCGAAATTATATGAAGAGAACTTTCCCGATGATTCGAACAACTCATGATATTTACACAGTGATGTTACATGCCACAATACATTATCAAAATTGCAGATCACTGTAAGCATAGTCTTTTGCTGCGATTTTTGGCGCTGTACAGAGCTAGTCCTCGAGCTTTTTGATAAGCCTATGTATATAAATCTTCGTAATAAATTATTTCGATAAGTATAAGGTAGCTATTTGGCATTTCTGAACCATTCGACTTTCTTTTTCGCTTTAAAGTACTTCACTTGTAATTGTAATTTACCTCAAACGTCCGCTTCAAAACCCTTTTTATACACTGATCTCGGTCTTATTTCAAATTTTACTTTATTACCTTGAGAACCGGGCAAAGTTTTTGTCTCCTATATTTATTGTTAGAGAAACACTTTCTTTCTTTTCTTTTTATAAAGAAAACAAACTTTTAGCAGTGACCACTCATTCCGATAAAAGCTTTCTTAAACCTCAACACTTTTAACTTTCTTTTTCATCTATTACTACACTCGTAGTTGGGATGACGAAATTTCTCTTCGTTTATCGTGTTTCCCACAGTGGTTTAAAGGATGCTTACATAAATCTCTCGAAACGAATATTGATTTGATACTGGTATTATTTGTGGAGTAATTGTAGAACTACTTCAACAAGACAGAATTTTACTACAAATCTGAAATCCTAAGGTTTATTTTTTTTATAGTCATCCATTTTTTAAAAAAATTGTTATCTGCTTACATTAAATTCTACTTCGAGATTCAGGACTATTACTTCAGTCTGAAATTTAAAAGAAAGAATTTAATAAATATAACTTGTTAATCTAGCCTCGTGATCACCGTCTTACGTGGGAATTTCTATTGCGTATTTTTGTAGGGTTTGCATAGCATTTTATTACAATTTTATTTGGAATATATACCCAATTAAAACTAGACTTCAATCAGATATCAAGATTACTATTTTTTAAATTATTAAACAAATAAAGATAATCATTTTCAGTTAGTTAAGCATTCTATATAGTTTGTTAAATGAAGGTTAATTCTGTTTGTTTTTTTTAAGTTTGTTTCCCACCTATTGAAATCAGACAAATATAATTCTTATAAATATAAAGATTATTACTATGTTTATATTAGAAATTAATTTTTCTGCCTGAAAATAGGAAACAATGTGTGGATATCTACATTATTGTCGGAGGCAGACTTGAAAATAATTTTTTCCAAATTTAGTAACAAAAAAGTAAAACGAAATCGGGATTTATTAATTCTGTTCTTGGCACTTTCCAAGGTATGAAAAAGAAAGTTCCAAAATATTTACAAAATAAAAAAGACAAGCAGGATTTCATATATTTTACTTAAGCTGTTATAGAGTATTCTACAATCATCAGTGCCCTCTATTCAATTTCTATTAAAAGTTCCTTAGCTTCCAACAGATGGCAGCATGAAACGAAAACACCAAAACTCCTCATAAGAAATGCTACAGAGTGCCTCGAAGAGATTTTAGCATTTATTAAACATGGCATTCAGAAATAACACGACGATTGAATATTCATGTACTTAAACTAAAACAGATAACATGAATGTTCTACTTTCCCTGCGATAAATAGAATGAAGAAAAGAAAAATTCAAACTAAGTATATTTTTATAAAATTGACCAAGAGTATATTCTTTTAAAATTAACTAAGCAGGATATATTTTTATAAGATTAAGTTTAAAATTTCAAGGTGGCCATGAAGTTCGAATACAGTTTTAAAAAGGTATAGCTTAATGCAGGTAGACGATGGATACCAAAGTTATACCTATTTTGATGAATTTGTATAAATATTTCTTTTCTCTTCAGAAACTTCATTTAGAAGCTTAACTTAAATATTACTTAAATGATAAATAAATATTCAATTGTAAATATTTATATTTGAATCTTATTTTTAAATTTTATTAAAAATAAGATTTTAAAAATTTGAAGTTGAAAATGCATTTTTAACATTAAAGAAATCTCATTAATTTAACATTAAAAAAATTCATAAATAAATGTAAATACTTGAAAAAAAGAGACTTGTCAATTATAATCGTTGGCATAGTTACGAAAAGCCACTTCGTAAAAATGGTCACGAGACTTTTCCAATTTGTTTAAAGGAATTCTTTTAAATTGAATTTTATCTCTGAATTTACGCTGAATCCAAATAGTGTCGCAAGTTTTCAGTTTGGTTCATATCCGGTGATGAAGGCGGCGTTTCTTATCTATAAAAAAGCCTTGAAGAACATCTGTTCTATGAAAATTGCTGCACGTTCGGAATTTAATATTTTGAGGCAAAAATCATTTTTGGACCAAATTTTAATATACTGTCAAAGTTGTCTCGTTTTATGCCCAAAATTCAGCGTGTATTCAAAATTCCCGTACATCTCCAAAGTCTAATGCGTTATCCTCTACTACAGTGTTCGATCCACACTTGGGGCAAAAAGGAGGCTTGACATTTGCATCGAACCAGTTTTTTTTTTACGTCAGATACAAGTAAATTGAATCCAATTTCGTTACTAAATAGTATTGTTTTTAAAAATTGCAAACGTTCATTAATAAAATATTGAAAATTCTAGACTTTTTCCACCCCAATAGTTTTTTTAAAGAAAGAACTTCTTAGCACTTCTATTCTAATAACCATCCCAATTAGAACAAAATGCCCTAAAACATTCCTAAGATATCTTCATGATATTCTACGGCATTCAGAAGATCAATGTCGTAGGAATGTTGCAAAGCATTTGGGCCAATAGGGAAGCCTTATGATTGTAATAAATCCTTTTTATCCTCATCTTTTACATTATAATTACTATAACGTTGGTTTTCTCAGTTTTATCATCATTTCTCCAGATCCTCTTCAAAATACCGAATCGGCAATTGCTGGTTTATCTTCCCAATGAATGTAGGTCCGTATAAAATTTCGCGAGTCTTGTCAAATCCGTCAAAGGGTTCACTGTCGGTCTGTATAATCGCAAACTTGCGAACACAATCTCTTTAAGATAAGTACTTAGATAAGAAATTTGGTATGTGGCCTTCTAAACTTAATTGTAGATTTGTGTCAAACTTTTGTTTCAATCCGTTATATAGAAGGTGTTCAAATTGGATATTTGTTTCAAAATGCACATTGCGACTGTGCGTTGGCCAGCGTTTCGCTTATTTTACTCCACTTAGTATGGTTGGCTTTTGACCTTGGCGGTCTATTGAAGGAAATTGTAGCGAGCGGCAAACGCTCTCTTCGGAAATTATGGCAACCCCCTAAAACGAAACTTCCTTCCGACATTCTCCACATGGACGCCTGTGATTAACCAGAGATATGGTGAAATCTTGTGAGAGATCTATAGCGAGATTTCGTACTCAAAAACGTTAAATAAAGTTGTAGTACCCTTAGCGCGCGTAAAAATTGCGAACAAACGCAGTTTTTTT